>JAPKLW010001526.1:42031-80789 GCA_026898455.1 Plectranthus barbatus | reverse complement strand
ATTATTATTATTATTATTATTATTATTATTATTATTATTATTATTATGTATTTTATTACGGAAAAATATTTATCTTTATCTCAAATATGGGTTTGTTTCCAAGGTCACTCTTTGAAATATATAACACAAAAATCGGAAAACTATTACAGTTTTAATTAAAATATCGATTGATTATAACTTTGGCTGATTTTACAAGTTTAACCCATGGTTCATTTCACCCATTCCATAATCAGAAACTTGTATTGTGTTTTTGTTTATAAATATTCATTAAAGTATATTATATCATTATTAATATTTATTTTCATCATGGTTACTTTAAAGTTTATAAACATGTTAGTAAAACACTATATAAAGCACTATCAGAGAGTAGAGAATTTGTTCCAGTGGGTCGTGATCAAATTCAATGGTTAAGTTAGATTAAAAAGTAGAAATTTGATACTTTTAACCAGTGAAAAGTATAGATATTTGATTTATTCTGTTTGTTATAAAAAAGTATGATTTTAAGTAAATATGACGTTCTTGAAAATAAATAATTTATTTATGATAGAAGATAATGACTATTTCAATATAGTTTAAAATTTCGAAAGCTTATTTAGGGTTAATCACCTTTAATAAAATTTGAAATTTTTTACATTAATAATAAAAGAATTAAACTTGACTAAGATAGATATTCAATTTGATTCGGTTATATCTTTATGAATTGTTGGGTCTATATTGCTAAGCAATGTAAAATAATAATTTAAAAGAAAATTAGAGAAAGATGCAATATGATCCAATAGATGATGAGCACTAATAGAAAAAGGGTAAAGAGGAGGATAATCTCTTCTTTGAGCCATTGAAATTGAGGAAGCAAAGCAGATGAGAAAGAGAGTCAGAAAAGCATCGAAACAAGTTGAAATTTGAAAAGAAATACTTCCTATTCATGATGTGAGATGTCAACATATATGTAACAATATATAGTAATGGCCATTCAAATTACATAAAGGCCAAATTATAAATATACATTTGAAAAAAAACCATTACTCAATAATATATGCTTCTTATAATTGGAATGAGTTTCAATTATTAATTTTAGAGATTAAACGATTGAGATTGGTTTAATTTATGTTTAAAAAATACATTGTTTCAGTTGAATAAAATTAACATTTTATTGAAATTATATGAAAAATAATGCTTTTTAGTTCAAGCAAATATCTATTTATTTCAATTATTTAAAGTTAAAAAATGAACGGTTGAGAGGATTATTAATTCTAACATATTTGGTGGTTTTTTTTTATTCTATATTATCTTCCTCTCGTATGAAGAATTGCTTAAATAGTCAATGTTTGGATTTGGACATCTGTCTTGTCTTATCGTTCTCTCTCTAATAGTAGCGATATAACAAAAAATTGTATAGTAAGAAAGGAAAACCAATCGATTTCCATTTTGGATTTTATATTTAGTTGAGATAAATTTAATAATTTAAGATTTATTCTTTGGCCTAATATCTCGCCCCAAAAGTGACAGTTTTGTAGGAAACTACTGAAAAAAGAAAAGGAAAACCACATGCAAGAATATTTCGACGTAGTTTGATTTTTCAATCTATACGACAATATTAATTTTTAGTTGCTCGGTTCAATCTTTGATGGTGGAAACGAGCCTCAAAAGGCTAAGTTAGTTTTAAGTTTTACATTTCACGAGTGACGTTGGAAACAAACTCATATATATTTGGTCTAAAAATAAATGTTTTCCTTAATAATGATTTTTAAAAACAATACTAGTCCGTCCTCTTTTAGTTTTATGTGCAGTTCAGTTCACAGATTAACATATAAATGTTCAATTCATTTAAGAAAGATAGTATTTAACAATGAAATCATAAATGTTGATCACATCTATCTCTAATAAAACAAATACAGTCAATTATATCATAATACTCAACAGGGAATGAGATTGAGATGATAAACGTGAAAAAGAGTTATTTTACCCAAGTATATCGATTTTATTTTTTTCATATGGTTGTTTATTTTATTGGAAAAGAGGGATTAATAAAAAACTTTTCATTTGAAGATTTTTACAAATGTAAAGATCTTTAGATGTGTAAGGTTTGCTCGAAATCGATTGTGCTAGTTAAATTAAATCAATCTAGCCAGTTTGATAGATTTGGGAGAAAGAATTTACGACTTATTTGAAAAAAAATCAAACTCAATGATAATAGTTTGACCAATAGTTTGAATTGTAAAACAGACTATTCAACCAAATCGGGTATGTAGATACTATTATAATATACTAGTATGGCACCCGCGCTGGACAATTAATTAGTTTATTTGTTAATTAGTGTTCACTTATATTTGTATAAAACATGTAAAATTAAAATATATATATATATATATATAGGGATCCCCTCACATACTAAAATTCTATATGTACTAAATAGGAATAAATCTTATCCATTAATTATGTTGAGATCAGTGACCCACAATTGAGTATATCTCGCGTGCTGTTATGCAATATTAAGTTGTTTTTCATTATAAGCTATTCAATTAAACGACATTTGTGTAATAGCAAATAATAAATGGTCCCCACTAATTTTAATGGGTTAAATGGTCCCCACAATTTAAAATTCTACAAAAACGTAGGAAAAAAAATTTCTATTATCACAACCAATTATCATCATTAAAATTTAATTTATGAAAATTAATAAAAACAAAATAGAAAATATTACATTTGACTAAATTAATATCATGTACCTCAAATCATAAAAATTAATCGTGCTTAATCATTATTTCTATTATGCTTTTTCACTGTATATATTATGTTTAATGTTCATAATTTATTTTTATTTATTTATTTTCATTAAAATCACTGCATGTCATATGCTTCCTTCTACATTATTTTATGGTTTTCTAATATACAAAGAGAAACTCCAATGTCTTTCATTTTTTCTATTACTTCATTTTTTCTATTACTTCCTTCAAATAAGGTGATTATTTTTATATAATATTTTAATAACTTTTTTGCAATATGTCTTACTTTTTTAGAACTATACCTTATATTTTATTAAGTATAATATTGTGCTTCATGGATTTATATTTTTAATATTGTATCTTATTTCATTATATAAATAATATAACAAATGAATAAGCATTAACTAATAAATGAATAAATGTAAATTAATGATTGATAAACTAGGATAGTAAACTGTTAATGGAATAAAACATAAGATAACAAATAAATATGCATATACTACAACATAAAAGGCATAAAGGCATAAAATGAAATGCATAAACTTACATATGATTAAGCATAATTTTTAATGTTGAAAAGCATGAATTCTAACTCTCAAAAGCATTAAATAAATGCATAAATATTTACTCTTGAAAGTAGAAAAATAATTATCGATAAAAATATTTAAAAGATGAAAGTTATATATCATTTGATATGATAATATAAATATAGAAAAATTAAAAATCTTATTCATTGAACAATCGAAATAAATTTAATAAAATAAGTAAAACTATAATTAATTAAGAATTTATGTAGAAATAAAATAACAAATAAAATTAACTGATATGCTTACATCCCTATAGATCATAATCCTTAGATAAGTACAACTGTAAATTATGTTATATTACTTAAATAACCTTTACTTAACTAAAACCTATTACTATCCCTAAATAATGACTGGCCGCCTCATTTCAGATTAATTAATCATAATCGTTCATCTAACAATATCAAACGGTTGATATCTATTCCTATTTAGTACAAATTTTAATTTTAGCACTTGAGTGGACCTCTATATATAAATATATATATATAGAGAGAGCGGATCCAGTGAGAAAACTCTTAACGTGAGAAAGTGAGAAAGATGCTTGATTGCATTTACGTCATTGCTTCATTGTATTCAGGTCGTTGATTGATTGCAATGTTGCTTGATTGTGCTTTAGTTGTTGCTTGATTATTTTGTTGTTTGATTGCATTTTAGTTGTTGCTTGATTCAATATCAACTATTATTTTTTTAGATCTGATGGACATGATTCATTCTTTTTTCTCACATGGGAATTTTTTTTTACATGAGTCCAACACATCTCTCATACAACTTCGGGTTTGCTCATCGACGTTGTAGTGAGTAGATTGCAAAATAATCGTCTAATAGATTCTGAAGTCCCCCAATAACTTTCTTCAGTTATTCCATTAATGAACATTCCAACAAACATAAAGCAAAACATGCATCTTAATATGACTCATATTGAACTCCATCTATAAACATCGTATCCTCGTGGCATTCAGCACCACGAACAATATTTATCAACATTCTGACATAGTATAAATCACCACTTCCTCGTGGAACATAGTAGCATATTCCTATTCAAAAACCCTGTTTCCTTTTAACCCATTCTCTTATTTTCTTTTTCCACACAAATTTTGTTGGAAATCAAACTAATATGTTTAAATGTAAACAAATATTCACAACTTCATAAGTGATTCAAACTTTTTAAATCTCTCATCAACAAAAAAGAACATATTTACTCCTTCGTAGGCTATGTTATAATAATTTATCAAATATATTTTTCAAACACGAATTTTAATGGATTAGTTGTAAGCCGGATAAATGGGTCTTGTACTTTTTTGCTCTAAATTAAGGTGTGAGGTGTTGTTTCAATTCCTTTTACACATGTGAAGAAAATCAAATCCACTTTACAATATATTCGAATCAAATTTATTTTAGTATAGGGCAATTATGTATATCTATCTCAAATCATGGTAATTTATAGAATTCTATCACATACTATTAAATTTATGTAATTTTATCCTACATTATATTAATTTATGGAATTTCATCCCAATCTATTTGACATCATCAATGTAATGCCACATTGTTTATATATTATCATGTTGGCAGTCCACATCAACCTTTGATGTGGCAATTTTTTTTATTTTTTTTTAATTTTCTACATATTCTATTAGAAAAAATTATAAAATTTAAAATTTTGTAAGTTAATTTTATAATTGAAGTTAATCATTAATTCTATTATATTTAAAAAATTTTAGAATTCAAAATATAATTGATGGGCACAATCCACTTTTGAATTTTAATTATCAAATTTATTATTCAATAACTAATACTCCCTCCGTCCCGCCATATTAGGCACACTTTCCTTTTTGGTCCGTCCCGTTTATTAGGCACGTTACCTAAAATGGCAAAAAATTACCACACCCTAATTAAGATTAACATAATCTAAAAAACCCTAAATACCCCCACATTTTTTGCAAATGACCTCATTACCCTCAACCCTAATTACCCCAACCCTACCCACACCCGCCGCATTTGTGTGTCCCCTTCCCCTTCCTCTCCCTCTCGCGAACCCTAATCTCACGATCCTTCCGCCGCCTCCCCTTCCCCTCGGCCCTTCCTTTCACCCTCGCGAACCCTAATTTTCTGTATGTTATCCGCCGCCTCCCTTTCCCCTTCCTCTCCCTCTCGCGAACCCTAATTTGATTTGCATCTCTATTTCTTCGTCTCTCGGTCGCGAACCCTAAACCGTCACCGGCATCTTCTCGAACACTCCACCGCGATGATGAATCCTTTTTCGCCTTCACCTCAACCCGCGATGATGTTACCTTCGTCGCCTTCCCCGTTGTCTGTGCGTGCAGGCGACGAACCCTACCCTTGCGACACACCCGGAGTTGTTGCCGCCTCTGCAGGCGACGACTCCGATGCTCTTTCCGATCAAGTATCTGTCCCGGCCCTAGCAGTCGCCGAGCCCTACCCTTGCGACACACCCGGAGTTGTTGCCGCCTCTGAGGATTTAGGGTTTATTGCCGCCGCAAATTCCACGGCTTGGTGGCTGGGCAGCGATGGATCGATGATGAACGGAGGCTTGGTGCTGAGCGGTGACGAGGGAGATGATCTCTCTTTCGATCTGGAGAAAGAGAAGGTTTGGCTGGCGATGGTTGCGCAGGAGATTTCCTTTCCAAAAGAGAAGACTTTGGAGGTTGTTCGGCTATTTTGGGACATCTATTTCCCAAATATTGGGTGAATTCTCTCTTTTTTACTCTCCTATACATTTGCAATATTTGATTCTCTTGCTGGTTTGATATTCGAATTCTTGAAACTGTGGCTGTTGAAATTGGGTTTTGATGTTCTGTTGCTGGTTTAATTTTCGGCCATGGTTTCATGCTTTGTTGCTGGTTTCATGCTCTGTTGCTGGTTTGATATTCGGCCATGTTTGATGTTCTGTTGCTAATTTGTTGCTCTTTTGCTGGTTTGAAATTGGGGAAATTTGCATCATTTTGGTTCTGTGGCTGGTGAAATTGGTGAAATTTGGATCTGTGGCTGGTGAAATAATGCTCTGTAATTCTCTGTTGCTATGTTTGATATTCGGCCATGACTGATTCCATGATTTCTTGGTTCTGCTGCTGGTTTTGTTCATTCTATGTCTACTGTGGGAAAATAGGTGAACCCTGAAATGAATTGAAATTGCACACACAATTTTGTACACATTTATGACATACTTTAATAAGTGAAATGTGTGATACCGTGTTTGAAGTGGTTTCTTCATACTGTTTAGGTTGATATGTGTTATGATTAAATGCCACATGCTTTAAATCTGTTTCATATGACTGCATTAAACCCCAAATGCTTTACACAATCCCATATGCTTTACAAAAACCCCAAATGCTTTACAAAAGTCACATTATGCTTTACAAAAACCCTAAACCCTTTACAAAAGTCCCATATGATTTACCTATGACCCAATTGCTTTACAATAAAGATAGTGCAAATCCTAAATTGGAAATCATCCCTTCCATGTCATTTCCAGCTTCATTCAAAAACTGTAGGCATTCTTTAACCAATTCCATAGGGATCTCAAGATTAATTGGTAAAGCATTTTGCATCATCAAGGCATCTTTTTTTATATGTGGCACTTTATAATTGTTGCAGCCCTTCACCTTCATAATCTCTATGAAACAAGCTTGTAGGGATAGAAAAACCTTGTTTAGTGTTGTTGCTTCTAGGCTGTTGAAACTTTGTATGACTGCATTCACAAGCTCACTTGCATTTTGACACGCTTGCTGCTGCTGCAAGCTTTGAATGGCCCTGAAAAACCCCAAATCATTCACATTTAAATCAGGCGAGTTAGGAGGTTGTTGCACCAATTGAATGTTAAATCCATCTGTGTTTGCTGCCATCTGAAAATCTGCATCCCCATTTGTGATATGGGGCCTTGCATTATCTTGTTGAATTTGAATACATTTACTTAAACATGTAGGCCATTTCTCTTTAATTGCTGGAATAACCTGTTAATGCACACTCAAATCATTAGCTTAATGAAGTATGGATACATTTAGGGTTGTTTTAAATTGAAGAACTTACATTGTTGATTAGGCAAGCATTTATCACTTCCTTAGTGATACTCTGAAGTGGTTTGAGTTCTAATGTACCAGCATCCCTATTTTTACTGCTTCTTTTTGCTGCAACCTCTTCTACAAATGGCCAAATCCCTAATTTACCATCCCAAATGATACTGCCCTCTTCTGAAAACACTGGCCTACTAACAGCACACATGAACATAACCTTGGGAATAAACTTCTTGCTCTTGCATGTCCTATGTGGCTCTGTTTCTGATTCTGTGAGGTAGTATCTGTGTGTGCTTTTGGTTAAGTAAAACCATTTTTCATCTATGTGCACAATATTCTCCATTGGCTTGAAATTAACCTTCTTTGAAACATGGTCAAAAGCTATGGCATCTAAACTATATCTCAATCGACTCAGTTTGTTAGGAGCTGTCAAACACGGTTTAATTGCATTTGTGTATGCTCTGATCAGGTATTGTTTAGCCCATCTTCCCACAGTAGATTTAGATATGCTAATGCTATCAGTTAGAGCTCTTATTGAACCTCTTTTCTGAAAATTTACTGCAGCAATTTGTTCATGGACTACCTCATGTTTGAGCTTCCTAATTCTGAAATGTCTTTTGCCTATCAAATGTAATCCTTCACCTCTGGATTTTGATTCTTGTGCAGCTTTCCAGATCCTGGAAACTGTGGTTCTTGACACATTGAAGGTTGATGCAGCTTGGTTGACAATCCCTCTTGCTGGTTTGCAGTCCCTCGATTTTTCAAGCAAGAAAAGAAGGATTTCTTCCCTTCTTGCTTCAGTGATGTCTGGATTTTTGCCCATTTTTTCCAGCTTCAGACTGCAGCAGATTTTTGAAGCTTTCTTTTTTATTTGTTTTTCAATCAACTGGCTGTGTATTTATAAACATGTTTAGGGGGGAATTTTGTAATCTGCCACAGATTAATTTTTTGAATTTGGCTCCAAAACTTGTTTAGGGATTTTTTAAAGTTGATGTGACATACCCCTATATTTGTAATAGCTCTCCATTAGTGTATTTATATTGTTTTTTTATTGCTTAATTACACTTTAAGCATCAATCAAAAAAGAGTCGTTGGTTACTGTGCCGATTCCCTCCGTGCCTAATATAGCGGGACGGAGGGAGTATTAAATTCTCATTATTTAATTTACATCTCCGCTGACATATCTGTTCATTTATCTTCGCCGTGCCTTCCTGCATTTTTCTCATTATTTTTTACGTCTCTATCTACAAAATTTATGCATACTTTTATTCAACATTCCATCAAATTAATTTGTAGTTTTTTATAACAGCATTTTTTTTGTTTTGTTGGTGTCGCCGCACACTACTACCACTTTCATTTATAGCTGTCCTGCGCAAGCCATTAGTATAAGTTTATGAAATAAGCTTTATCTACAAATAAGTATAGGAAATTAAAAGTCCTAAACATATTTTTTTAAAAGAATAACTTTAATATTAATATTTTTATTTTAATTAATGATCATTATTTAGCTAAATGAAATTTTATTTGATATTAATTATTCGATAATAAGAAATTAGTATTAACTATTGGATATTAAATTTGATAGATGTATTTAAATTTAAGAATGCAACGTGTCGTCTTAAAAATCCAAAAAGAATTAAAAGATTTACATAAAATTTAAAATTAACGTAAAAAATAAATTGTATAGCTTTTCTAATAAAAATATTTAGAAAATAAAAAATAAATATTTGCCACATCATATATCCATGTCAACCCAAAGGCTGATGTGGACTTCCAACACGGCATGTTATAAATGATGTGACATAAAAATGATGAAGTCAAATATTAGGATGGGATTTCATTAATAAAAATAGTGTATGATAGAATTCCATAAATTTAAAAGTATGGGATAGAATTCCATAAATTATCATAATTTGGGATAGATATACATAATTACCCTTTAGTATATGATACTTGGACACTTGCTCATCAAACTTCTCTTTCTTCCCTCGTACATAATTACCCTTTATTACCCTTTAATATAAATAATGAAATAAGTGAAAAAGTAATATTCATAATAAATTGAACTAAAAAGATAATTATTTATAGATGGGAAAAAGTTTCAAAAGATATCAATATCTCAATACTGTTTAAATCTGACTATATTTGAGGAATATTGTTATTAGGCTAAGAATAATTAAATTGATATGTGAATTAAAATAAATAAAATTTTATTATTAGTTGAGTTAAATAAGTTAGTGCGTTAATTTTAGTGTAAAAATTAACGAAAAGAACGCTGGAAAATAAAAAACCAAGCTAATTAGATTTTTACTAATATATAGATAGATTTAAATAATTTGTACATTATATAGAAAAAAAAAATATGGACATATTATTGAAAATTTAAAAAGAGAGTGAAAAGATTTGGGAATATCTATTACAATATATTTATATAGGTATTTTAGTTATTTTATGATTATTATATCATCTCTATTTTAGTTATTTTATGGTATTTTACATATTTGTCCCCCGGTTTTGTTTTAATATATATATAGATATAATAATATTAATTAAATGCTATTTGTAGAAAACTACATGCCAATTATATTACTCCGTCTAAGCTTTATATTTTTTTAAATTACACGCATTTTATTCAATGTCCCTTTCATTTTCTCTTATGGCTGGAACCTGACTTTTTTTTTCCGATTCATAATTATGATATGTGAAATATATTATATTAGTTTTGTGTTTGCATTATTCGTTGAATTAATATTTAACTTAGTCAAAATATTATATTAATTTTAATATTTATATTATACGTAAATTAATATTTTAAACAGGCCGAACCCAAGTGTTATATTATAATTTAGACAATTTAGTTTTGAATAGTTATTTAGATAGTTTGATTTATAAGATTTTTGGATCATATTTATCAATTTAATTGATAATTCACCCTTTAAACTCTCTAAATCAAACCGTGCACCCCAGGGTTGGATCTACTCACATTGTACCCAAAAAATATTTTTTCTTTTATTAAATATATATTTTTACTATTATTTATATATATTTTTATATTATGTACTCCCAATTTTTTTATTTATATATCACACCCCAATATTAAATTTCTAGATTCGCACTTGTGCACCCCTACCTCAAATAGAACAAAAGAGCTAGTCATTAATGCAGCAACACCACACAAACGGTTACGTTTCGACTACTGATATTCATAGTGCATGAGTGAGAATATTTAAAGAAATCAAATACTCCCTTCGTCCCACCTGAATTATCACACTTACCAAATTAGGTGTCTCAACCAAATTGTCATATTTCAAAAAATGATCACTTTTTCACTCTTAACAATAAAGACAAATTCTCAGATGAGACGGTCTCATCATTTTTATTGTGAGACGAATTTGATTAAATAATATGTTTTTTTATTGCAAATGATGTCTCACCATTTTTATTGTGAAACGAATTTAATGAAATGATGTGTTTATTTATTGCAAATGATGTATTTCTTTGTTGCAAATATTGTATTTTTTAAAAATGAAATGATATTTTTAACTTATTGAAATGATGTATTAAGGTTCGTCTCTCAATAAAAAAATAATGAGACCGTCTCTCAGGAGACCAACTCAATAATAAAATATTAATTTCACTAACTCATCTACACTCACAATTCTCAATTTCCATGCCGAAAAGAAATGCGGGGACGGACGGAGTACAAAAGATAATATGGAATATTAGAATTACTCGGCAATCAACTAAAAGACAACGTCAATGTCGCACAATAGCACTCAAAAAAAAGTTGAGATTTTGTGTTGGAACCAAGAGTCTTGACTCATATCCTAAATATGATTAGTATTAATGCAAACCCTAAATAGCCATTTTAATTATATAAAAACCTTAAATAGTCAATCTTAAAAATACATTTAAAGAATAGCCATTTTTACCAAAATACCCTTAACTTTCAAATATAATTTCCAATATGGAATGATTGAATAAAAAATCAATTCCTGTTTTTTTCTAAAAGTGTTGGAATTAATATTTTTTAGATAAAATGAAATATGAGATAACACAAATTATTTTTTTTTTTTTTTGACGTTTCTTAAAATTTCTAGTCGTACCAGTTTGTTATTTTGTATTTAGATTTTGTTTGATTTATTAGTAAAATTAGTGCCAAAGGATCTCAAGTGGCAAAATTATTTTTTATTTTCTGATCACAAATGAGTGTATTTAAATTTTGTTTGATTCTTATGAGTGCTAAATGGTTTCTAATGTTTGATTGCAAACGAGTGTATTTGAATTTTGTTTGATTTTTTCATCACAAATGGTTTGAAGTCGCAAATTTAATTTTTATTTATAAGTGGAATTTATTTGTTTATCTAGTTTTATTGAAATTAAATAGTTTTAATTACATTTTTGTAAAAAAATAGTTTGTTAATAGACTTATTGTAAAAAATTAAACAACTTCAATTAATGATTTTTTTTTAGTTTGTTAATAGACACCGTTAAAAAAATAAACAATTTTAATTATGTTAATAATTTTTTAAAATTTGTTTATAGAATTATTTTATATATAATTTGAGAAATTAGAAATAATGTTAGTAGGGATTAGTTAAATGTATCTTTTAAATTTTAATTTGATTAAAAAAGATATTGATTGCTATAATATTCGTAAATACAAAATTTTATTATTATTATGTGAATAATTAGGATATTTTGGTCCATTTTTATTATTTTGGCCATTCTTTGAATGTCTACATAAAAGTGGCTATTTAAGGTTTTTATATAATGAAAGTGGCTATTTTTATGTATTTACACTAGTATTAATGTAATTTAATTTAATTTACATATCATGTATGATGTTCAATCATTAGATTAGAAGGGGCCAAATTCCCAATCCCCATAAAGTAATAGTCTACCTCAATTAAATCTCTTGCCCTTGGTAAATGACCTTTTTTTCTATTTGAAAAGCAAAAGTAATGCGACTACTCGACGATGATGAAAAACTATGGAATAGCATATACACACACTTTATATCTTTGCTCTCTTTTCAAGAAAGGAAAAAATAAAAATAATAGCAACAAAAACTTTGAGTGGGTCTGCCCATAACGACATCATATTTGTTGTGCCAACTTTAGTTGAGCACTCGTCTATTGCTTCTAAATAGAATAAAAATGTCTTTTGTTAATATTTTATGATTAAATGATAATACATTTGAATTTCTTTGAAGAATATGTATATATGTGGATTTAAATTAATGTAAAAAATCTTTAAAAAATAAGATGAAAATAGGCTAAATCATCCTAATCTCAAAGCATAGTTATTAAAATATTATCTATGTATAATTCGCCATAGGTTAAGTTCTTATTTAGCTTATTAATTATAATATATCATTATATAGGTCTAGCTCTTACTAATTTAGTAAGGTTAGGCTTTCAATCTACTTAACATTTATTCGAGCTTATATAATAATTTAAGCTATATTTTAATTTTTAAATTATAAATAAATTATTTAATTTTAAATATAATCATCGGGTAAAATATCAAATATATTACAAATTATTTCCATTTTTTGAAATATATTACAAACTATGTATATTATAATAATATTTACCCAACTATGAATTTTGTTTCAAATTTATTACGGGAACAAAAATCCAACTCGAAAAAGTTAATGTGGCTCACAAAACAACACTCAACATTCACAAAGCTACAAGTGAGTATTTAAATATATTACAAACTATTGTAATTATTTCAAACTTCCATTGCCAAAATTTTACTCATAAATTTAAAATAAATAAATAATTTGACTTACATTTTTGTAATATGCATAATTTGAAAAATATTTAATAAAAACACTATCGTTTGTAATATATATTTGATACTTTACCCTTGATCATTTATTTAATATAATGATTATATTTTAAGATTATTAATATTATTTTTAATCTTAAATAATAATATATGCAATAATTTTTATAAATTATTATTTAAATTGGTCGATTCGATGGTTAAAAAGTTAGATTTAAATCCCAAGTTTAAGCCTATAAGTACTCCCTCTATCCCGGTAAATTAGTCACATATTGAACAGACACAATAACCAATATTTATGAATGTAAAAAAATAATATTTTATTAATGAGTGTGAGAAATTTATCATTTAAAAAAATATGACTAATATACCAGGACCATAAAAAAAAATGAGATTAATATAGCAGAACGGAATGAGAGTACATAAACTTTCCAACCAGCCTTAGCCTAGTTTTTTCAATAAATAGATTAGGTGTAGCTCAAACAATTTGTAAGATCATGCCAAAAATCTCTAGTTGATAGTTTAACCTATTCACAACCCTACTTCTTACTTCCTTCTACAAGAGAATCCCTACTTTTTTAAGGTTAGTTTATCTTAAAACATACTTAAACCACGTATTGTGTCGATTAGCTTCTCAAGCTAGATTTGAAATTGGCGTCTTCGGACTAAATAAAAGATTCTGATTCTCCCTTAAAAACTAATCCTTTAGGAACTAGTTTCAAAGGAAGCAAACTCAGATTTCTAGTAGAACATAATGGTAAAAGTAGTGCACAAGAACAGCCTTATTTATAAACCAGTAATTCTAACAAATTGTGATATATCAGCAACTATATTTTAAGCTGTATCAATTGGAAATTGGTGAGAAGAAGTTCTTAAGTTCATCACAGAAGGAGAGGATTTTTCCATATTATTAGCTACCCCTTTGCAACATAAGGCACGTCCACATCCAAAGCTTGTCAACTATCTACCTCTAAGCCTTTAACAGACCCCAAAGCCAAATGGTTCTGCATTATAGTATTACAGCACGTAAAGTCCGGCTTCAACAGATGTCCTTGAAATCCTAACTTTAAGCAAGATATGAGCAAATGAAAGTGACACTGTTACTGTGATGTATTATTGAGATATCTATCAGGCACCATCTCTTGGGGCCCTATCTGTAGTTCCATTTTGGCTGGTCATGGATGAAGTCAAGTTCACCATGGCCGGCTCACGATAAATGCGTGCTAACCACAAGAAAAGGCATGAATCATACCTGATATGTCCACATTGATTAAGACCTTTGCTGAAGTCTATATCTTCAATTAACACAGCCACCACATCTGCAACTTGACAAATGGTAACAAAAGCACATATCAATATTATTTGTGTTCGCTTTCATCTTTCTCATTTCAATAATGATCCTGACAAAGATGTTTGCATCATTGTTCAGATCGCAGAAGTTGTATGGCTCATCACGATATTAGCAAAGACGAAAGACATTGGAGTATATTCAGACAGTCAAGTGATATTCAAAAGTATGCTCTATGGCACTACCTGTTTTCAGCTACATGACAAAGTATGACTATTAACAGTGTAGCCATAAACATTCTGAAAAGGCATGAGCCAAATTGAAAGCGTGAAGAGCTGAGAATCAAACAAGAACGATAAAGGATATAACTCTGCAAATTACAGACTCGTATGTCTGCCTATTTCTAATAACATTCATAACATAATTCATTATATTTTCTGAAGACTAATTGACTTGGATAGACTCCTATAATGGATAAACATAAATAAATTCTCTAATAATACTTAATCAAATATAAAGACCAAATCTCTATCTAAATCAAATCAAATCATAATCTAATAATAATGTATAGACACAACAAGCACAATTCAATCAACTCAAATCTGCTAGAAGGGACAACATTTTTTTTTAACAGGAACTACAGAGATAAGAATTCAACATGAGAAATTCTTGGAGAAAAATACATTTGCCTTTATAATTTCAACTCTGAATTTGAACTTGGAATACCATGTAAATCAGTTCATCTACCATTCAAACCCAAAAAAAGAGTTACAATCATGAGGCTTAATTTCATGGATCATCTTTTCATTTAAGCTGTCCCTTGCCAAGATCACAGCCTATACATACATGAATAAATCAAATGACACCGTCTTTTCTGATGATTCTGGCACGTGCTTTTGAAAACTAGCAGGGCAAAAAACATTTAACCAAAAAGTTGCAATCATAAATTAGCAAGTCGAGTTTTTCTTTCATATGAGATGGATATTGTGTGCAAATTGAATTTTTATATTTTATATGCACATGAAAACATTGCGCATAATCGAAGGGATCAAGACTAGTATCGCCTATAACTAGCAGAATTACTGATCAAGATATCCACGATACTCAACTTCTTTGATACAACATGTTTGAGATCCATTCCCTCAAATCAACTTTAATGATAGTTTATCATTGGATGAATAACTATCAGAACTACTCATGTAATTATACATTTAGATTTTTAAAACTTGTTGGTGATTGCCCAAAAGGATTAACAGAAACTGGGCAAAGACAACCCTCCCCCCACAAGAAATAACCCTGGTCAAGTTAAAAAAGCACTACCTAAACTCAATTAGTAGATCTAGAGACCATACTCAGCAGAAATATCAACATCTCTCACATATTTCAATTATAAACAACCTAGTCACTTCATTTTTTTTCTTAATCCAGTCCCTTCAATGAAGAATTGATTAAGCAATTTAAGACAGAAAATATTGCTGAGGGGAGTTGTATTAAACTATCACTATGTTAAAACAAACCATAAAAGCTCAAAATCTGTGCCACAAAATAAATGGTTACACTAAATCAAAGCATCAAGAGATCCCTCGGGTAGATACTTAGTCAATGAAACAATTTGCACCATGCAATTTGCAAATGTACGTTAACAAGAAGTTAGTTACTTAGTCAGTGAAACAACAGCACATAAGGTGCTTTACTAAGCCCTTCCTTTTCATCTAAATACCAATCAGATCTTGACAACCTTCATAAGCATGCCTGACTGGCAGAACCATTCTTTATCATTGACTCTTTATGAAAATAGTGCCATCAATATATGCTTGCAGGATAAATTGTATTGGAGAGTATGATTAATATGGTAGTAATGAGCAATGATTGTATTCCTTCATTAAGTGATTTATTTCCTAGAATAGAATGATTAGCTTTCTCGAATAGATTAACTCTACTTGTATAAATATAAATATGTGCATTGGCTTGATGAATAATATATATTGAAATTCCCCACATCTCTTTTGAAAGGGCTTCGGAGCCATGTTTTTTGTTTCGCAAGCTACCTCTGTACTAGGCATAGTCTTCTTTCCTACTGTGGTTTTGCTTTCACCATTCCCTCAATACGCATAAATATAAAACTATTTCCTAAAGAACCACTGTTAAATTGAATGGTTCCAATTATTTGTTATTGTCACCTGTTTCTCTGTGCTCTTAGAAAAGGTGACACCATGTATAGTCTGATGATGTCAGATCCTCTTGCTACTAAGACACCATGTATTGTCCAATGTCCAATCCTCCTGCTTCTACACATACTACATATAACATAACATAGAACTTTCGGCGAAGTGATGATCACAAATCTATTGTTATTCATTTCTAGATGTTACAATCTGAAAAAATATGAACATATAGAATATTAAATTATTTTGATTTTGCATAAATACATGTTCCACAAAAGACTCAAAGCAAATTAATTACACCTATATAATATTTAAACTAGAAGATACAAGAATTAATGAACTGGTATCATGAAATGATTACACCATCTATATTATGATTTATATTTCACAAAGCATCAAAGGAAATGGCTAAATTTGACCTGATTAAAATTCTTCATGGGCATCAGAGCTCATATCTTCTGGAGTCTCATTGTTGCTGTACTCATCAGAGATAGTACTCTCAGAGTTCTCATCAACAGGGGTCTCATTGTTACTGGGCTCATCAGAAATACTACTCCATCTTGATTCAAAGCTCTCATCAGCAGGAATCTCGATATTGTTAGGATCATCAGGAATACTACTGAATGTTGATCCATCCAAGATGGAATCTTCAGCCTCAATTGATTTTTCATCTCCATCTGGTTGAAAAGAATTATCATTTGAAGCATCTTCATAACCTTGAGTCTCTTCCTTTATGGACTGCATTACGTAATGAATTCCGTTGGTGATATCATACACCATCAGCCCAATCCTTCCACCAACCCAACTGCCCAAATGACTTCCCACTAAATAACCAAACCTCCCAAATCGTTCCTCTCCAATAAAACCAACATAATAAGTGCCAAACAATGTACCTGTTCCACGAAGGAACCCCTCTGTTATTGTGCCCCCAAAGTACATAGCTTCAAAAAAATCCCATCCAGAAGAGATAATTGGACCAATAATGCGCTTAGCTTTTCTCGTTGCTAATTTTGCTGCCTTTGCTCCTTCTGTCTGGGCTAACCTGGCTGCATCCTTCGCAGCCATGCCTTGGGCAATCGCATCAGCCAAAGCAGTCTCAATTGCTGCATTCCTTCTACTTTCCACATGAAGAGAACGGACATTATAGAAATAAAGCTTGACACCCTCCTTAACTACACATGCAACGGTTCCAGAATTTCCATCAAAACAATTTAAAAAAGTAAACTGCCCACTTTTTGATGCAGCTTCTTCACCAACCAACAGCCTAAATTTCTCAGCTGTACAGAAAAATAATGAAATATAAACAGTTAGGAAAGAGGCACTGTAAGATCGAGAAATGAAGAAAATACAGAGGCATTAGAAGGCAATATCCTCAAAATAATGGATTAATACACATAAATCATAAATTATTTATAAATCATATAGTAGAGAAGAATAAATATTAGGCACATGTCTGGGTAAAAGAAATTGGCATTCATAAAGCCAATGCACATAATTTATACTAGTAGAGCTAATCTATCTAAGAAGTGATCACTATATTAGAATCAATAACCTTGACTCTGTCGGGATTATAACGCTCATGCGAAAATCAATGGATAATTTTATGTTTTTGTCATTAAATATTGGTAAACTGTCTTGAGGCTCAAGAGAATACCAAAGGATTTTATTGAATAAGTGTCTTATCTTGGTGGCAGTAAATCCAGAAAAACTAAACAAATTAAAGCAGCCTGAAACTTATTCTTTTTTTTTTTTTTTTGAGTTGGGGGGGGAGAGCAATGGAGATTGAACCCAAAACCTCACCCTTTTACACAGGAGAGGGGAGGTCCACTAGGGGTGTGCATCACCCGAACCGAGCTCGAAAAACCGATCCGAACCGACGATTTCGGGTCGGGTGGCGAGATCTCGGTTCGGGTTTCGGGTGGGATTTTTCACCCGATTCATTTTCGGGTCAGGTGGCGGGTTTTTCAGCTTCGGGTTCGGGTGCCACCCGACCCGACCGACTTTATTTAATATACATATAATATATTTAATAATATATAATATTTAATATTATAAGTATTAATATAATACTCCTAAATCCCTAAATTCCTTTCTGCCCTAAAGAACGAGCCTGCTGCCCGCCTCCCTCCCATACCAACACCACCGTCCACCCCCAGCACCCACCGCCGCTCTCGCTGCCACCCACTGCCGTCCTCGCCACCCTGCCGCTGCTGGCTTGCTGTCGTCGTCGTCGCCTCCCTCCCGTCCCTGCTGCTGCTGCCTCCCGTACACTAACACCACCGTCCACCCCCAGCACCGCTGCTCTCGCTGACACCCACCGTTGTCCTCGCCTCCCTCCGGCGTGCCGCTGCTGCACTTGTGTTTGATTTGTGCTTGAGTCCCTCCCTCTCTGCCACGGCCTCACACGCCTCACCGACCCAACCCGACCCGAATTTCGGATCGGGTCGGGTGAAGCAAAGAATTGGGCGGGTTTCAGGTGGGGGAGCTCGAGTTTCGGGTGGGAGTCGGGTGACATTCTCGGGTCAGGTTTGACCCGACCCGACCCGATGCACACCCCTAAGGTCCACTGCTCAAACATCCTTGAAAGTACTGACCGAAACTTGTGACCTAAGCGAGTAAACGCTCCAAAAATAATAATTTTATTGCTTATTCAAAAGTTAATCCTAATTGGGATTTAAATATCCCAAAACAATATCTCAAAAATATCTTAAAATACATTCCTAAATGAAATCAAATCAAACTAGGAAATAAATATCCTAAAATAACTTAACTAAATCTAAGAAAATAAATAACTTAATTAAAATAACTAAATAATGTGAATCAAGCTACGTCCACGGAAGTAGAATCATGCCCGTTCCCGCCAGTGTTTTAAAAAGTGCGCCTCAGATTTAGGATTTCGCCTCAACATCATTGAGGCGGTAAGGCGGCTGAGGCGCGGCGATGCGAGATGCGAGGCAGTGTGCTTGGCGAGGGTTACTTCTGCCGCGCGCCGTCTGTGTTTCTCTGCTGAAACTGCAACCCTGCGTTTTTCTATTGCCGCCGCCGCATTAGAATTTAGGGTTTTGTATTTGTTTTGATTTTTTTGAACTTACCATTTATTTCTTAGGCAGCATTAGGTTTTAATAAATCTTAGCCGCCATTCCATTTTATTTTCTTTCCCAAAACATTAGGTTTTTTTAAATTTTCCTTTTTTTGGGCTTTCCTTTTAAATTCTTATTGCTATTTTATTCAGCATTTGGTTTATTTATTTTTTTTAAATCTGGTTTAAGTTTAAATAGTTTTAAATAATAATATAGATATAAAATCATAAACTAATATTATATTTGTTTATTGACATTATAAATATAATTTTTATTTGATATATAATATTTAAATAATAAATAATATGAATATATAATTTATATATATTATTTTTAAAAAAAATCCTTGAGTGTCGCTTCACCTTGCCTCGCACTTTTTAAAACCAAGGTTCCCGCCGACGAGAGTGGAAGTCCCTTTCTCCGAGTTAATCTCACGATTCTACTTCATATCAATTCCATCCTCCAACCTTGTTGAAGTTCGAAAAATGAAACAAACTGTGAAACTCCTCCCATGGTAGGGAGGATTTCCCTGCTCGTAGCCAAATGAAATGTGAAACCCCTCCAGTGGTATGGTTGGTTTCCTTGCTCGTAGCCATATGACCCAATACAATGCAACCCAGCCATGTCACCCAATCTGGGTTTTAAAAGGCGTGAGGCGAGGTGAGGCGACAAGGGTACGAGGCACGAGGCGTGAGGCGACAAGGGTACGAGGCGCGAGGCGTGAGGCGATTCAGGCCGAGGCGAGCGCCTAACGGAACCCCCCCTTAAAAAAAATACATAAATTATATGTATATAATTTATTAGTCATATTATATATATCATGTCATTGAACAAATAATTTATGAAATATAGCAAAAAAAAAGATTCAATAACTAAAGTTCAAGTTCAACAAATTACAAAAACACATTCAAGTTAAGAACATTAATCCAAGTTTCAATTCTAAAATCCAAAATATAAATCCAAAATCCAAGTCCTAATTCTAACTAAATATGAGAAGCTGCACAAATAATTCACTCATCACAAATAAGCAAAAAATTAAAGGAAGGGGAAAAATAAAACTAACAAAACAAGATGGTGCTGCGTGCAGCAGCAGGGCTGGGGGCTGGGGCGTAAGCAGCAGGGCCTGGGCCTGGGCGTGGGCAGCGGCGGCCTGCGAGGAATCTGAGAAGCAGGGCGGTGAGGGAAAGGGAGGCGAGTAGCGACAGTTTTAAAAAAAAAAAAAAAAAAACACAGACCGACGGCGACTGCGACGGGCTGGATTACCGGCGGCGGTGGCGAGCAGAACCGGCCTGTGGCGGCGCTGTGGGTCGGGTTTTAGAGGGTTTAATTCCCTTCAAATGTGTATTGAGCATTGGTGGTTCGTGCGAATAGGTAAATGAATTAGGGTTTTAATATTTTAAATATTAAAATAAAAAGTAAAAAAAAAATAATCCTTGAATCCACCGACTCCTCGCCTAGGCACGACTCGCGCGCCTCCGTCGCGCCTCAAGGACCCTGCGTGCATCAGGGTCTGGGAGGCGATCCAGCCATTTGGAGGCGCGACTCCACGCCTAGGGCGCGCCTTTTTAAACACAGCACCCAATACAACACAGCCCCCTCCATTGCCACCACCGCAGCTGCCACCTTCCCAGGCGGAATAGTGTAATGCTCCTCCCTGCTGAACCACCAGTTCTGGTCTCCCATCACACTTTCTCCATCTAGGTGCCCCTTCGCTCCACTTGCGCCCTTCATCCAAATCTCATTCACCCCAACCAGTCGCATTTTCGTTCCCCCAGCATCCCACGTTGTGCCTGTTGCGCAGCTTGCACCCTTCCTCTTCGTTGTGCCCTATTCGTCCAGTGTCTATGCGTTGTAGACAGCTGATGACTCCTTCTTTGATGCGCCCAGGGAGTTCAGCCCCTGCCGAGAAATTCGCGCCCTCCTCGCGGCCATATCCGCAAGGGAGATAGCAATTTTCAACCATTGTGTGCCCAGCACAGAGGGTTCCCCGTGCCCCAGGCCTGTGCCGCCAATACCCACGTTGTCAGCACCTACACCACCCACGCCCATAGCAGTCACCCAGCCTAGCATGCCTCCTGCGCCCAGGTTCCCCTCATCGCACTGCTGACCGGCACCTCTGCTGTGCCGTGTACACCAATCGCACTTCCTGCGCCTCCATCTTCTCCACTAGTCGCGACACCCATGCCAGGCTTGTCTAGACCATTCGCGCCCAAGCCCGTGGCATTTGTCATGACGGTCATGCCGCCAGCATGCGAACCGTCGCTCGTGCCCTCCGAGCCCATCACTGTAGACTCACCAGTAGTCATCGTGCCTCGCGTTGCGAACCCCTTATGCTGCGATTGAAGAATCGAAACAGATAGGGTGGCGAGTTTAACCGCAATTTGTACCAATTTCTCCCTCGTCTCTTGGTCGAATTCTAACCTGATCGATATTCCGGCGGAACAGGATCCGACAGGTCGGACCAATTGATAGAAGCAAAACCCTAATCACGTACGAGACGTGCTCAAGCGAATAAATGCTCCCAAAATAATAATGTTATTGCTTATTCAAAAGTTAATCCTAATGGGAATTTAAATATCTCACAAATATCTTAAAGATACTTCCCTAAACGAAATCAAATCAAATCAAATCAAACTAGGAAATAAATAACTTATCCTAAAATAACTTAACTAAATCTAACAAAATAAATAACTTAATTAAAATAACTAAATAATGTGAATCAAGCTACGCCCACGGAAGTAGGCTTATGCCCGTTCCCGCCGAACATAGTGGAAGTCCCCTTCTCCGAGTAAATCTCACGATTCTGCTTCATATCAGAATAATACAAATAGCATCACAATCAGAGATTTGAAAGAGTTTTATTAGTCCATTTTGTTGGATCTAAGGTACCAGAACTTCATGCTATATAATGGGGACAAAGGACTTTCAAAGTCAATCCTACTTTTTGACAGCATACCATGAAGTTGGTAAAAGGATATATGTTGATTGTTGAGGTAGCGGACTTGCATTCTTCACATGATGTTATGAGGTTTCTTAAACAAGAGTCTAGAGAACATAAGTTCAAGCAAGGCATTTTTTCCTGTGAAGCCTATATAGATCCTGGCATCAATTATAAATAAGTTCTGGTTCAATTATCTAGAGAAACTTGGCAAACAAAAAATATCTTAATTTACAAAAAGCAGCTGCAGAAGTTCAAAGAAGGCTTTCCTACAATTCATGCTTGGCTTAAAGTCTTTCTGCACAAAAGATGTTCTCTTACAGGATAGATTTTCTATATGAAGAACCGAAAAATACAAAAAAAAAAAAAAAAACTACAGGTTGAATGACTTCAGGCATGAGAATGCACATATATCGATAACCCTGATTTTCTGCAATCTGTTTCAAAGATTACTTAAATTAATTCCAGAGTAGCTCATGCTGGATTTGCATTCTTAAACATAGGTTATGCACTGGTAAAAGTGTGACAAAATGGGCAACAAAGAATAGTGATAAGTAGCCAAGCATGTTGTGAAGTACTCTTTATGGTCAATACAGCAGAGACAAATGAGACAATGTTCTGCTAACAAGACATGTTCTAACAATGTTCAAATTAGTTCTGAAAATGGATGAAAGTACCAAAAAATAATGAATCATGACCCAAATCATGAAAGAGGGCATCAGGAATTCTCACTATACAGCTTTCCTTGAAGGAAGTAAAGTGGTGCAGCTTCTATTGATGGAAGCCAGGAGACAGTCTTTGAAGATTTCAAAAGAACAATTAAGAGTGAATAGCTTATGCCAGCATTTTGCACTTTGTCAAAAGCCTAATATCTTGGAAACAGAAGTTCCATCATTTCAAAATCCAGCATCCATCATATAAGAAGGTAATGGTTCATTGCATGGTATGAATTGGACTTTGTTCTAGAAGCATGTAGAGTAAATAACTCTATTAAATTATGATGATGGACCTGCTATTTCAATGTGGATTGCACTCACCTCAAATTTAAGGTATTAGATTCAGGAGGTTTCAAATTTTGCAGGTAGAGATGCTTTAGTTTTTATATGTTATAAATTGAAATCACCAAATTCCAAGAGATCAGCTCTAATCAAGAGAAGACACAAAAACTTGTGAATCACCAAGTGCGGAAATGAACCAGTAAGAGTTAAGCCACTACGTGATTAGGTATATTGTAGCTAATGAGATTTGGTTCAAGAGCTATTACAGACTAGCCTAACTATTCAATTTGCTGGGAAGGTATCTTCTACTCTAATTTTAGACAACAAATTGAGAATTGTGACCTTGCATAGAACTACTACAATGTCTGAATGCACAATTCTCCCCAATACATCTGCACTACTGGATTCATGGTTCCATCAGAACAAATTACTTCACATGTTCACCATTAGTTATCAGCTGGTAGGCTTATTCAATAACTTAGCTGGAAACAAGTTACTTATTCCCCTCGCCATAAACCAGATTTTTGCCAATCATATATGCACACGCAAGCACACATACACACGAATTAATATAATTTTATAAACTCAATAGCTTTGGTTTAAGATACAAAATGCATTTTTCATCATTTTATTTTCACCTTCAAAACTAAGCAGAGCGTCAAACTCGTCGGTAACAAAAATATCTACAATGATAAGCACAATATGATTTTCATTTTCTTTATATTGCTCAACAAATGTATCTCGAAGCATATAAACTCTTCCAACTAGACAGAGTTACTTGAATATAAGCATGACAGAACAATCACGACTTATCCCATGCTCGCTACTGTTGTACTAGAATCTTTCTATGATAAGGAAATAAACTAGCTGAAACTCATGAAATCTCAATACGAGCAAACTTAGAAGGTGGTAAGTCGAAAATCGTTGTGTATTAATGTTGCCTAGAAAATGAGATGTAAATTTTGAAAAATTGCTTTCCGATTTCTCTAAACTAACGGATCACGGAACTAGAAGTTCTAAGAGGTGTTCTACAGCACTCAAACTAACAAGCGCAAAATACTTCCAACCTTAGACTAAATTTCATAAATCAATCAATTGTCTTGCACTTAATTAAAACCAAAAGAACACGAAACTGTAACTAGCTATCTGTCATCAGAATCTGACAAAACAAATAGGAAAGACAAAATCCGAAGAGAAAATTATGGCGTAGATAAGTTGAGAATTGTGTTACCAGTGATACTGAGAGCAATGACGCCGACGACAAACAGCAGAAAATGAACTCTCTTCTTCAGCAGAATCGTCATATTCAAGAGATGAGATGATGGATTAAGAAATCGAAGCCCTAATAGTTATGCTACGATTTAGACTAATTTCACCTGGTTTTGATTTGCTTAGCTGCGGAAGAAGTTTAAAAAATGGGAAATTAGTTTGGAAAAAGAAAAAACTGATCCAAAACTTAATAACGACTGCAGGATGCAGTCAAAGATAGATTTGGAGGCTGTTGACTCTTGGGATTTCTAATTTGGACAAAGTAAATTCATGTTTTACCATTAATAAAGTTGAAAATACACTTCTGAATACACCATTAAAATGAAGAGGAAAAAGTAATTGAATTTTCAATTGAATTAAATTATTTTTGAATATTATATTATATTCATACTCAAATACAATTTTTTTATTTAACAACAAAGATTTAAAATTCTCAATCGAGAAAAAAGTTATTGAATTGAATTATTTATTTTGAAATTACTCTCTTTGTCCTACTTAAATTGTCTACCTTTTCATTTTCATATGTCCCATTTAATTTTTCCTTTACCCAAAATAAAAAAAATAGAAAAAATTAAGTTAATCTACTTAATTAAATCCTAATATTTACTTAAACTAAATTAATCTTAGACACCCTACATCTAGGGATGTCAATCGGGCTAACCCGTCGGGTTTCGGGCTAACCCTATCGGGCTGCGGGCTCTTCGATCCGGGTTTAATCGGGCTGAATTTTTATCGGGCTAAAAATTCTTGAATCTAACCCTAACCCACCGGTTTTCGGGCTGACCCGTCGGGTTGGCAATATTTACGAGTTTATTTTTGTAAAGATTTTCTTAAAATATTTTAACAACCCCTAAAACAAAATAAAAAAAAGAAAATGATGAACCAACATAAATAAAAGACATCAAATATCAATATCTTTGCAAAAAAATAGTGATAAGTGGATAATCATAATTTGAAAAGAAAAAAAAACATCAATCCTTATATACCAACTAATTTAAGTAATAGAAGTACATTTCTCAACGTATAAAATGATAAAATAATGATTAAAAAATTAAATATAGCTTTCACTTGGGTGAACATAACAACGAGTGGCTAAAGGTTCTTGAAAGGAAGAAATGAGTAGGTACGCTAATTAGGAGAGTGACGAGTGGAAGACAGTGAAAGAGGAAGAAATGAGAGATTTTTCGATTTGAGGGTAAAGGACTACGTCATTGGGAGAGATTGATGAGATTTTGTGTGACGAAAAATTAGGTCTAGGAAATTAGGTATATAATTAATGGGTATAGTAGGATATAAATAATATTAGAAATAATAAATAATAAATTATTAAATATATTATTAAATATTGTCGGACCTACGGGCCGACCCGCAACCCACCGGGCTCAGCCCGTTCGGGCCGCCAACCCGTCGGGTTCAACCCGTTCAGTTAAAAATAATTTCGGGTTGAAATTTTTTTACCCTAACCCGCATTTTAGCCCACCGGTTTCGAGCCGACCCATCGGTTTCGGGCTTTATTGACATCCCTACCTACATCCCCCACCCATTCATTCGCAACCCTTATGCTCAACCTGTCACTCATTCTCTCTCTCTCTCAATCAAAAAATCCTAGATCTAAGAACCTCACCTTCTCTAACCCGATTCCGCTGCTCTCATTCTCTCTTCCGCCGCCCTCCTTCTCCCTGCGATGAAGACATCGCTGCCCCTGTTGTCGTCGTCCTCTATCGTCATTACAGGCAAAGACCCCGTGTGAGGGGGAAGTGTTTTGGAAAACCGACGAAGGATTAGACTTTGGCTCTCTTCTCCCCATGTGTACGGCGGACTTTAAGTCGCCCCTTTGCTTCAATTCTTTCTCATCTGGAGTCCTTGTCGCCGCACCAGAGGATTCGCGGTTGGTCGACGGCGTGGCTGATTCCTGATTTGCTAACGTCCCCGACACGAATGATGGAGCAAGGGTTCTGAGCGGGCCTTGCGACATGGATATGGTGTGGCTGATGGTTGAAGAGCTTCAAGCACGGTTCCCACTGGAATCGAAGATGGAGGTAGTTCGGACATTCTGGAAAATCTAATTCACAAATATCCAGTGAACTCTAATCCCTAATTTCTAAAATTATGTGAAACTATGCATGTTTCTGTGGCTATGTTTGGATTCGATTATGGTTGTGGTTGTGGCTATTTCATTCTGGAATTATACATGTGCGACTCTGTCCCTTATGCATGTTGTTGGAATGTGGTTGTGGCTATGTTTAGATTCGATGATGGTTTTGGTTGTGGCTATTTCATTCTGGAACTATACATATGTGACTTTGTCCCTTATGCATGCTGTTGGACTGTGGTCGTGGCTATGTTTCGATTCGATGATGGTTGTGGTTGTGGCTATTTCATTCTGGAATTATACATATGTGGCTATGTCCCTTATACATGTTGTTGGATTGTGGTTGCGGCTATGTTTGGATTCGATGATGGTTGTGTGATCGATGCTAAATCTGCATACAAATTATAGCAAATGACAAATATATTTATAAAACCCGAAGGTTGTCGAACCCACAGGGATAGTGCACCGAGGGAAATTCATATACTGAATATAGTTTTTGAAACCTTTGTTTGGGTATTCGAATTTCAGGGTTTTGGGTTTTTCAGAACAATTAATTTGAAGAGATTAAAACAAATATTAAAAAGCACAGATTCTAGGGAAATCTACCAATCTGATCAACATGCAAGAAACAAATATTCAAACCCATAAAAGATAATTTTGGTGGAAAACCTTTTATTGTGGAATTAATTCCTTGGTCGGGCAATTAAATCCTAAATTACTAACTAGTGGTTATCTCCTCTCGGTCTCAAACACACAAAGTTAATCAATTTCATAAAGATCTAGATTTTCCTACGATTGAAATCTTCTTGGTCGGACAGATAATCAAAAGTATTAACTCCTAACTTCCTATTACTAACCTTTACCTCTCGGTCCTTCGATTGATAACTGTAACCTACCTCAATCTTCATCTCTCGATCCTTCGATGAGAATAGATTTAAAACAAAACATAGGATTTAAACCAATTAAAGGGTTTGAATAATTGAATCTAAACATGCATCACAGATGGAGAAACCCTAGAACCTGTTTAGGGTTCTAGCCTAACATATTGAAAATAAGCATTGCAGGGAAAAATAAAGATTGCATTAAAACTAAATAAAAATTTAAAGAGGAATTCTGAAAAACTTAAAGTGAAAACAGAAAATTAAAGTAAAAATTAACAACTGAAAAGAGCCCTAATTCTGAGCTATTCAAGAGTTTATATAGTAGTAGGGTTGAGGCTTTGGATGGTATATTGGCCCCAAAATCGTCCCTATCTTGATATGGTATCTTCTCCTTTCAAATCTTCAATTACGTGCGAATTTGGGCTGCAAAAACACGCATCTCGGCCGAGATAAGTCTTGCCATGGCCGAGATGGATGCTTCTGTCTCGGCCGAGATAGCCTTCATTTCGATCGAAACAGAGACCATTTTCGCCACTTCCGACCCTTCTGCGGTCTCACGGTTTTGGCCATAACTTTTGCATCCGAACTCTGATTGATCCGATTCCAGTTGCATTGGACAACTAATTCAAAGATCTTTCAAATGACATGATCCATTAGCTCAGAGTCCATCGGTGGAAGAAGTAGTGACTGTTTATTTGAACATCTGCTGCTTTCGGTACGGGTTCTCCATTGGATTTGGCCTAAAACCTGTGAAATCTTACCATGACAAGCATAACACCCTCTAATATATACTCATGCTCAGTTTATTCAAGAAAACAAGCTAAAATGCATAAAATAAAAGAAAAACAATGCGATAAGATAGTAGAAAAACGAGCTTATCATTGTGGTTGTGGCTATTTCATTCTAGAACTATACATATAACCTCTGTCTCTTACAAATGTTGTTGGGTTGTGGTTGTGGCTATGCTTTACTCCCTCTGTCCCTTATGTTGCTTATGCTACTGTGGTTGTGGCTATGTTTTACTCCCTCTATCTCTTATGTTGCTTATGTTGTTGGACTGTGGCTATTGTGAGATGATTTAATTGTTCACACTTGCATTTGTTTTTATTCTAAACTCATTCATAATGCATTACATATATGTGTGAAATGAGTTTAGCCGATTTGAAGTGGTTTCTTTAAACTCATTTTGGTTAATGTTTCAAGTTATGCAAGTCATGATAATGCTTTAAAAACATTCAAGTCATGACATTCTTTTACAAAAAATGTCTAATGCATGTGCTTTACAAAAAAGAAGTCTTATTCTTTCTAGCTTTCTATTTGCATTCCCAAATTTTGAATCAACTCCTCTATCCCTTTTTTATGTATTGCTGCATTTAAGTAGTCAATGTTGTCCCTAACCAATTGCATGGGCAATTCCAAGTTTCTTGGTAATTGATTATGCAACATAAGAGCATCTTTATTCATATGTGGCAGCTTGTAATTGTTGCATCTCTTGGCCTTTAATGTCTCATGTAAAAATGACTGTAAAGAGAGGAAAACCTTGTTTAATGTCATAGGTTCTAGTGTGTTAAAGCTTGTTAACATTGCATTAATAAGCTGATGGAGATCCAATTGGCAAGATATATCAAGATATTTCAAGAAGATTTGTTGAAGAAGATTTGTTGAAGATATTATAGAAGATTTGATATATCTAGATAAGATTTGATTTAGTCTTAATTTGATTAGAGTTTATTTCTAGATTTGTTAAGATTTATATTTTGTTTTTATTCAAAGATATCAAGATATATTTTTTGTATATCTTGATGGATTTTATATTTATTTTCCTAGTTAGATTAGGTTTAGAGATTTGATTTTCTCCCTATAAATTGTAATTCAGTTTTCAGTTCAATTATAATTTTGTGAGTTTATTTCTCCAATTCTGAATGCTCTTGAATTTCTGTGGAGTACCTTGAAATTCAATATTGACTTATCAAGCGGACTATCACATCCGTTTGTGGCGGCTTCACTATATCCATCATTGTTGAGGCGAGTTGCTAATTGAGTCGTAGGGGTTCATTTCCTTCCTTGTCTACGGTTTTCTAAGGTTCGACTTCAAAGGTGTTGGATTTTCCCCATCGTATCCAGTTTCAATTTGCTTATGCGTCGCATCTGAGTCGTTTCATTTGAGTTCCTGGCTGCGATCTAAACCTACCCGTTGAGGATCGTATCATTTTGGTACTCAGAGCCACGTTGTGTCTTTCTTTTCCTTATTATTTTGGTATCAAGAACCAGGTCGTGTCTTTCTTTTCTTTTCCTTTTAGTTCAATTTCGTGTTTTGTCCGTTCGTGTCTTGTCCGCTTCATTTTTTGTGTCAGTTTTCGTTTTTTTTTTAATTCTTATTTATTTTGTTTTTGTTTTTTAAATTATTGTAAATATTATTTTTTTTCCATCTTATTATATATCTATATCATCAATATTTATACATATCTCATCTATATCATATATATCTCATTCATATTTATCTATATATATCCAATCCATATTCATCCATATATTTATCCATATATATCTTATTAATATCTAATCATATTCATCCATATATTTCTCATTCATATATATCCATATCTATTTTATTCATATCGATCCTTATATATCTCATCTATCCATATCCATATCCATATATGTCTCATTCATATCTATCCATATATCTCCATATTTATTCATATATATCTCATCCATAATTATCCATATCATATTCATCCTTATTTATCCATATATTTATCATTATCTATCTCATATATATCTCATCCATATTTATCATAATTAATCCATATCTAGCATATCATGTTTTTCTTCTATTCCTATTTCTAGAGTCTTTCTGATTGTTCTGGTAGTTTCTGTATGGCAGAAAAAAAAGAGAGAAAAAAATTGATTTGTGAGATAAAGTGGTAATAGGCAAGAGTTTGTGAGAATATAAAAGCCATAAATTGAACGATACACGAGCGTTGAGTGGTTAACATTCTTAAGTGATACACGAGAGCTCGTGAGGTGGTGAGGTCCTTTTTTATAACCTTTCTTGCATGTATGTCCAAACGTAATCAGATGGAGTTTTTAAGGGGCACAGGAGATGACGAAGTTGCGAAGTTCATTAGCCAAACCAAATATATGATGCAGGTTCTGAAAGATGACTTAAGAAAGATGGTGCAGTCCGAGATGGAGATGATGCATCAACGACTTGATGTATTTGGAGCTAATTTGGGCAGCAAAAAGATGAGATATAGACAAGCAAGGTGGGAGACTCAACCAGATAGTTCCTTCTCATTTGATAAGCTTCTGTCAATGATGGAGCAGGCGATGGAGCAGGTGTTGGTGATAACCAAGAGTCAGTCGTTGCTTGTTTCAGTTCAAGAAATCGAGGAAGACAATATAACAGTTCAGATACCATTAGCGGTTCTTGGTGAAGCAGTGGTGGCAACCCAATCTGAGTCGATGCAGCCAGCTCAAGAGACCAAATGAGAGGATGTGAGAGTTTCTACACCCTTGGAGAGTCATATTGAAGATAATGAAGGATTGAGGATCCGACTACACTCACTATCATTACCAGTCCAGTTTTAGGTATGCAAAACCAAAGTCAAAAGACCAAGGAAGAAAACATAGTAGTTCATAGTCCATTGGAGGAAGTCGAGGAGGAGATCTCAATTCCATTAGAGTACACTGTTGTTGCTCGAAAAAATTTGAGTATACATAATCAAGTGGATATACAGCAGGGTTCAATGGAGGAGAAGGTTGAGATGACAATAGTTCATAAGTTTGTTTCTACAAGAACTATTATTCTGAAAAGGAGGATGCATGAAGAAAAGAAATTGCCAAAGTTTGAACATGATTGTATGCCAAACAAGCCAACCAAAGGCAATGTAAGATGGTCAATTGAGTCCGGTGCAAACTTGGATTTGGGGACAAATCCCTTTGAAGAGGAGGGGGGAATGATGGAGATCCAATTGGCAAGATATATCAAGATATTTCAAGAAAATTTGTTGAAGATATTATAGAAGATTTCATATATCTAGATAAGATTTGATTGAGTCTTAATTTGATTAGATTTGATTTCTAGATTTGTTAAGGTTTAAATTTTGTTTTTATTACAAAGATATCAAGATATATTTGTTGTATATCTTGATAGATTTGATATTGTTTTCATATTTATTTTCATAGTTCGATTAGGTTTAGAGATTTGATTTTCTCCCTATAAATAGGACTTTATATTTCCATTGTAATTCAGTTTTTAGTTGAATTATAATTTTGTGAGTTTATTTCTCAAATTCTGAAAGCTCTTGAATTTCTGTGGAGTACCTTGAAATTCAATATTGACTTATCAAGCGGACTTTCACACCAGTTTGTGGTGTCTTCACTATATCCATCATTGTTGAGGCGAGTTGCTTATTGAGTCGTAAGGGTTCATTTTCATCCTTGCCCACGGTTCTCTAAGGGTCGTTTTCAAAGGTGTTGAATTTTCCCCATCGTATCAAGTTTTAATTTGCTTCCGCGTCGTGTCTGAGTCGTTTTGTTTTAGTTTCTGGCTGCGATCTAAACCTTCCCGACGAGGATCGTATCATAAGCTCTTTTGCATCCCTACATGCATGTTGTTGTTGTAGGCTTTGTGTAGCCTTAAAAAAAACCAAGATCATTCACATTAACATCTGGACTGTTAGGTGGTTGCTACACCAATGAAGTCTTGAATCCATCTGCATGTGCACTTGCTCTAAAATCTAAATCAGAGTCTAGAATATGCGGCCTTGCATTATTTTGTTGTATATGAATTGTTTTACTTGAGCATGCATGCCACTTAGCCTTGATAGCAAGTAAAATTTGAAATTAAAAAAAAAAGCCTAATTAGATGCATTACAATAAAATTAGAGTGGTTTATGAGAATCAATTCGTTGTTACATGCATCACAACATATAAAATCTATACTTGATACATGTGTTATCAAACAATCTTTTATAACTTGTTTTGTGATAGATTCTAGGGGCTTCATCTCCATTGTTCCAGTTGGTCTCTTCTTGTTGTTTCTTTTTTGCTTCAACCTCTTGAGTAAATGGCCAAATTCCGATTTTTCCATAAAAAATAACACTGCCATTTTCTTAAATAATGGGCCAGCATACAACACACATAAACATTACCTTCAGAATGAATTTTTTGCTCTTGCATATCCTATGTGGGTTTGTTTCCTCATGGGTTATATAGTATCTGTGGGTGTTTTTTGTAAGGTAAAACCACTTATCATCTATGTGAATAACATTCTTCATAGGCTTGCACTTAAGAATATTCAAAGCACTATCAAATTCTATGGCTTGCAAACTGAAATTCATCCTCAAGAGTTTATTAGGAGCTGTCAAATATGGTTTTATTGCATTGGTGTGAACTCTGATCAGTTTTCCTTAGCCCATCTTCCCACAATAGTTTTTGGAACATTAATGCTACTTTCCAGTGCTCTAATTGTAGCTCTTTTTGAAAATGTACTTGTTCGATTTTTGCTAAATTTACCTCATATTGTGCTTGTCTTGACCTTCTAATTCTCTTGCTCACCACATTCATAATTTCACCTCTTGCTCTTTGATTTTTTTGCAAATTCCCAACTACTTGAAACAAATTTCCTACAACACTTGAAAATTGTAACAACTTCCTTCATTTTCCCTTTTATTGGCACACCATCTTTGCAATTTCCAAGGATAAATTGCAGAATTTCTATCTTAATTTCATTTGAAATATCTTTTTTGTAATCCTATTTGTGTTTTGAGATTTTTGTTGGTAATGTTTGTAATGAATTGCTTTGGTTGTATTTATAGATTTTTAGGAGCTGACTTAAAATTTGTAATTTTGTTGGCAGGATTTTGGCTCCTAATCTTTAATCCCAGCTATTTGATGAATGAAAATTTTTTGCAGGTTTTTTGGCTCCACTTATTTGGAGGCAATTTTTGTAATTTTACATTTTTTTAATTAATGAACACTAATTCCTGCATTAACCAACACAAAATCCCTAATTTTTATTTTGCCTTGGTTATTGTGCAAAAATTGTAGGGGACTAATTAAGAGGGACAAAGGGAGTATATCATATTCATACTCAAATGCTATTTTTATATATAACTACAAAGATTTATCGTACTTGTTACTCTTAAATAATGAAAATTGTTGATGCTCAATTTTTCAGTGGTTCAATTTAATAAGAATACTAGATAAAAATAATGCAAAAATTGTAAATAAATGGCAAGTAGAATGATATTTATTACTTATTTGCTAATAGAACTTGAATGATCTTAGTATTTATTACTGAATTCAATGTGTCATTTTACAATAAATGAAGCCCTATATATAGAGGTTGAATACAATAAATGTGACTTTTGACGAAAAGAGACAACTCTTCAGCTGAAGCAGTGGTTCAAACGGTTGCATTTCTTCAATCAAGCCGCATTTATTACACCTTAAGAAATTTCTCGAACCTGATCTAATGGTTTCAATCGAAAGGAGTGCTTCGGCCTGGAAGTAGTTCAGCTAAATGCATTTTTGGCCGAAGAGCTTATTTTATTCTTTCGTCTTTTACTCTCGTGCTGCTTACTTAGGCTTTCTTATTTGGACTTTCTTCTTTGATGGGCTCAGAATTAGGCTTGCTCATTTCTGGGACACAACAATAGCCCCCCGGCTTTGTCCGAACCACTCCGGGGTACGGCAAAGCCGAAACAACCAATTCTTGGCTTAGAGCCATTCATTTACCTACAAAAATCAAAGAAGAAAAAATATTTCCCTTCCTTGAGCCATAGTCCGGAGATTTTCAGGAAGTAGAAGATTTCCGTATCGTGAGCCATAACTCTACGAATTTTAGGAATATCCTTAGTTAGGGATTATCCGCGAGGTTCATCTTACGAACCACCCATCTTCCAATGTCAGGAAGACTCCAAGGGATCATCCGCGAGGTTTGTCTTACGATTCTCCCCGAGTCCGTGACTAGCTTGGTCCAACTCGTTTGTAGAAAGAATGTTCTTCGCGGGATTCAAAATGTGACATGTAATTTATACAAGTCAGATGGGGAACGACCCCGAACCCTTGGGCATTCTGTGCTGAGATATACCCTGGTTGTGTGCTGGGTCTTTTGTTTGGTTTCACAGAATCATGTAAGATCTGTTCGAATCAGAGTGCCTTTGATTCCGGTATTTTAAGCTCTTCGAAAATGTTGGCTTACCCGACCAAGGGTTTTATTGCCTTTGAAAGCTTTTTTTGGAGTTCGAACTATTTTTAGTCCAGACTCATTTTCTGCCTGAAATCGGTTAAAATTCCATACGTGGGATTTTTCAAATTTTGAATTTGAAAAGTCGTTTCACGTGACACCCCCTGATTGGTTCTAGCCAAAGAGGGCGTGCACACGGACCGAGGTATTTTTCCTACAAATACCCAATTTTTCATTTTCACTCTTTCATTTTACCTGCGTGCTTCGGAGCTTTTCGGTCTAGATTTTACCATTGTTGTCCCAACATCCTCAATGGTTAGTTAATTTTTGACCGAGAAATTTTATATCATGAGTAATTCGAGCAATAGTAATTCTAGGAGCAGCAACGACTCTATGTCGAATAGTAATAGTAACAGTAAGGAAAATCCCCAGGCTTCTTCTTCACCCGTTTCTCACCAGACTTGTCTTTTTCTATAGACGTTTCTTCGGGTTTAGCCCCCGACATTTTTCCTCCTTTATATGATCATAATGTAAAAGGTGCTCTGATCCATTGTAAAATTAAAGATAAATTATAATATAGTGGTCAAATAAATTTATAAAACCCTAAGGTTGTCGAACCCACAGAGACTGTATAACGAGACTATTTCATTTACTAGCTATAGTTTCCAAATTATAATTTTTGAGTAAATAGAAAATAGGGTTTTGATTATGGAATTGAAAGATGACAAAAGATAAATTAAAGGTTTTGAAAACAGTAACTAAAGAGACAGATTCCAAGGCAGATAATCAAACTATCAACATGTAAAAATCATCAACTTAACAATGGGGTAAAATTAAATTCAAATGGATTAAATTTCTTGTTTGACAATTTAAACCTAGATTACTAATGTGTGACTATCTACTCTCGGTCTCAAGAACACAACATTAATCAATCTCAATAACTATCTAATTCAAACCTGCAATTGAATATTCCTTTTGAGATAGAAAACAAATGCATTCAGTTCCCTCTTCCTATTATCAATTTTCACCTCTCGGCCCTTCAATTAATAACTACTAATCTAGATCAATTTCATCTCTCGATCCTTCATTAATTCCATATTTGATTAAATTAAAACCTTCAATATTTTATATTCTATATCCTTCAATTGATTGTTTTAGATCTAATGGACATGATACATTCTTTTTCTCACAGAGGGATATTTTTTTACATGATCTCTCCTCTTTCTCTCTCTCTCTCTCTCTCTATATATATATATATATATATGTCTGATCATATGAGAATAGTTACTAACATGAGAACATGATAACATATAATGAAATAATTTTAAGATAAAATGAACAAAACTGAAGATAAAAGTGAACAATATTTTAGAAAAAATGAGTCTACACAGTACAATGAAGGAAATCGAGAATAAAATGAAGAAAATGGAAGATAAAATAAAAATGAAGTATTTGAGGTTAAAATAAAGTATTTTTTTGAATGAATGATTTTGATATTAAAATGAAGTATAGTAAGGATATAATGTAGTATTATCAGATTCTTTATTCTCACCGGATTAAGCTCTCTCTCTCACTCTCTCTCACACACACACACACACACATATATATATATATATATATATATATATATATATATATATATATATACAGAGAGAGAGAGAGGTGAGATCATGTAAAAAAATATCCCTATGAGAAAAAAGAATGAATCATGTCCATTTGATCTAAAAAAAATCAATAGTTGATATTCAAACAAGCAACAACTAAAACACAACCAAGCAACATTGTAATCAAGCAACGACCTGAATACAATCAAGCAACTTCATGAACACAATCAAACATTTTTTTCACTTTCTCACATTAAGACCTTTCTCACTGGATCCGCTCCCATATATATATATATATATATATATATATATATTGATTTTTCATATCAGATTAAGTATAGAGTTGTTGATAGAATTTGAAGACGTAATTACATTTAGCATAAATTAAGTCGTACAATATCAACAAATGGAGATATAATTATGATAGTTGATGTATGGTTCGGTTGCACCTCCACACCTCATTAAGAAACGAAACATATATATGTTGAATTTCTACAATTTGTATCATATTCAAACATGATAAAAACAGCAACATTTCATGCATTGCATAATCATTCAACTACTTCACCAACACGTCTTCATCAACAACTCCATTGGATCCAATCATTCAACATCCCTCTCTCTCTCTCTCTCCAATTATATTTATATATCCATCTCATCTCAAACTAATTTCCATACAAAACAGTAAAAAAAAGAAAAGCATCGTATATTCATATATACATAGCTCAAAATATCCCACCAAAAATGCTAAATCCATCAGCAGCCATTTTCTCTACACTCCTCTTGATCATTTTCTCAAAAATGATCAATGCAGTGGATCCAGCAGCAGGAGAGCCAGTACTGGAGCTATACATGCACGACATCCTCGGCGGCAGCAACCCGACGGCACGGCCCGTAACGGGCTTACTAGGCAACATCTACAGCGGCCAAGTCCCCTTTGCTCGGCCCCTTGGATTCCTCCCACCTAAAGACGGCGTAGCCATTCCCAATGCCAACGGCGCAATCCCAACCCTCAACATCAACGGCGTCCCCCTAGGCACCGGCCTCATCGGCACGGCCTTCGCCGGCACCAACAACAACGGACAAACAATCAGCACAACCCAGTTAGGCCCGGATGGGTTGGGACTGGGGTTCGGCACGATAACGGTGATCGATGATTACTTGACTGCGGCGCCGGAGTTGGGCTCCCAGCAGCTAGGGAAGGCGCAAGGGGTGTATGTGGCAAGCTCGGCCGACGGGACAACGCAGATGATGGCGTTCACGGCGATGATGGAAGGAGGGGAGTTCGGGGACAGCATCAACTTTTTCGGATTGTACAAGATTGGAAGCACCATGTCACGGCTGTCGGTGACCGGAGGGACGGGGAAGTTTAAGAATGCGTGTGGGTTTGCGGAGGTTCGGTCCCTGATTCCGGCAGGTCAGCATGTGGCGGATGGTGTTGAGTCCTTGTTGAGGATCATCGTTCATCTCAGTTACTGATACTTGCTGGTTTGAATCTTGATCTTCTTTGTTTTTTTTTTTTTTTTTTTAAAATCATTATTGCTGTGTGTAACCAAGGTGAATCATTAAGAATACTTGTTGATTTATTTTGAAAATTTGTTTGCTTCAATGGAGATAGCAGTTAAAAGTTGAAAAATTGAAGTATAGATTCATATAAAGCATTCTTTTAAGTGTAAAATACTAAAACAGCCAAATAAATTAAGATAAATGTTGGGATTTGGAAACAAACTAGAGTCACATCCTAAAAATTAAAATTTTTAGGCATTGATGAAAAATAACTAAAATTGGTCACCTTAACTCACTCTAATATCTGCACTAGTTTTACAACTATGCATTGCGTTAGTTAAATGTCTTATATATATGATATTTGTTGGAATTAAGATATATATGAGTAAATTGCAGAAAATTAAATATTTATTTTTCATTAATTAAATATTTAGTTTTTGAAAATTAAATAATATAGAATCTATTAATTTTTCAAATTCGAATTATAATGAGTGAGAAATAAATCCATAAAATTAATACGTTATAAGTGATGTTGTGTAGGATATAACTATTACATTATCTATATATATATTAAAATAATACCGGATATATATATGGAAATATTC
>JAPKLW010001526.1:9365-37031 GCA_026898455.1 Plectranthus barbatus | reverse complement strand
ATACAAGTAATTAAATTTTCCACGCAACGCGTGGGTGCAACACTAGTTGATGTAATATCTAAAACATGTCCATTATTGGTTTATTAAACATGTATGTAAGTTACAAAATGGTAGCAATGCAATAGCAATTAGACTGTACTGCATGTCCAAACGAATATTCTTCAAAATAATATATTAATAGTCGAATTCAAAATAATATTATTAACAATTAATGTTTATTGTATATTAGATCTACACCCATGCGTTGCATAGTAAAATTTTACACATATAGAATTTATTAATTTAAATTTTAATCTATCTAGGTGTTTCAATTGTATATCGATTCTATAATTTATTGGACACATACAAAGCACTTTAATCACTTACGCACCGATTTAAGAGCACATTTAAAATTTTAAGTAGCTCTAAATGTAAACTCTTATTCCACTTAGTCATCTAATTATTTATAATTAATATAAAATTAAATAAATATAGTTTTTTATAAGTGTATTGTACTCTTCGTACCCGAATTGAATTCAAAAGAAGTAAAAGTAGTTTTAAATATTAATAAATAAAAGTGTATAACTGAAAGAAAATGTACACATTCTAATAAATGCAATATTATAGCTTATGACATGGATGCATAAAAAAAGAAGCAATGTGAAATTATAATTCAAACAGAGTAAAAAACTAAATAAATTATCAATTTCTTTAGTAGTTAGGACTTGCTAAAGTCATCGAAAGAACCAAAATATTTCTTTTGAAGTTATGCATGTTCTTAAAATTTATATATTTAAAAGTTTATGGATTATTGTTGGTCCCGAAATCAGAGTGCAAAGCTGTGCAGCGGAAGGTATAAGATATGAAGCGGAAGTAAGTATAACAATTGCACTTGTTTAACTAAAACAGAGTATAGTTAGTTTTGTGTGTTTGGAAGACTTTAAGCTTAGTCCTGTCCAGGTTAAGTCAGTTTCACAGTATATACTCTTCAATACTTAGAAGTATTGAAGGTTTCAAAGTCAGTTTATGAAACAGAAAAACAGAGCAGTAAGTAAAGAAAGCTGTAAAAGAGCACACAAGACTTATAGTGGTTCGGATCTCAATATCCTACACCCACTCTTCAAACCCAAGGTCTGGATAATTCACTAAGTTAATACAAGTCTCCTTACGATCTATACATAGTCTGTTGACACCTCCGTCCTCCGGTCTGCTGTGGCACTCGCCTAGAAACTCCTTGCAGACTCAGTCTTCAAGTTGAAGTGGGGATGCACCCCGCAGCCTCCTTCCCGGTGGTTGGATATTTACTTGTTCTTCCCAGAACTCAGATGGTTGGCATACGCCCGTGAGAATTAGAATCCCAGACTAAGAAACTGACTACTATGAATATATCTCAGAAAGATATATTACCAAGAAGAGCTTCAACTTAAAGCTTCAGCCTAGTGCTATGAGAAGTTATCACGGTCGGTAACTTAAGTCGGAGACTCAAGTCTTGTGTTAGAAAACACAGAAACTCGGAGAGTTTAGCAGAGACATAACCTGAGAGATTGCCCTTTGTCGTATGAAGACTTTTTAAATTTCGTAACCGTTTAAGGTTGAGGGGCAGGCCTTTATATAGAGGAAGACCTATGGAAATTTGAATTTCTATCCGTTAGACTTATAAATCCAGACATTAGACTCATGGATTATATTGTCCAATCATAGCCCATGCCTTAGGTCTCCTTTCTACTCTACTCTGCATCGTCAGTGTACGTCACACTAACTTTATGTCAGACTTCTTTTCAACCCGAAGAATCCCAATTTGGATAACCTCATATTGACTTGGGCATGAATGAATGCCTGAGTCTGACTGAGCTTTGATATCTTTCGAAAAGCTCATTCTTTAAATGTAGAGGCTCTGATACTAACAATTAAAAGTCAGTACAACTTTGCCCTCATACTGACATCCCAGGGTCAGTATGGTAAACCCTCATACTGACTATCCATAGTCAGTATGGAAAACGCCCTCATACTGATTTCTCCTTATCAGTATGGAAATCCCTTGAACTGACTTCTCCTTAGTCAGTTCGGGAAAATGATACAAAAATTGAACTGAAAGGAAAGGAAAAGAAGGACACAACCTGAATATTGATACCAAAATGATAAGGAAAAGAAAGACACAACCTGACTCTGGGTACCAAAATGATAAGGAAAATAAAGACACAACCTGGGTCTGATACCAAAATGATACGATCCTCGCCGGGAAGGTTTAGATCGCAGCCCAGGAACTCTAACGAATGGACTCAGACACGACGCGGAAGCAACTAAAGTTGATAACTGGGGAAGATCCAACACCTTTGGATTCAAAAACCTCCAAGTACCGTAGTCCAGAATAAATCTCCTACGACCCAAGAAGCAAATTGACCCAACAACGAAGGATATATGCAAATACACCACCAATGGATATGATTGTCCGATTCATTAGTCGAGATTGAAACTCTAATGGAAGATTAGAATTTCAAAAAATGAGCCTTCATAAATTAAAGGAGAAAACCTCACAATTTTATTAAAATCTGAAAACTGAAAATTGTTCAATAACAAGGCCTATATATAGGCAACTCAAATCCTAAACTAATAAGGCAATTAATTTCGAAAATAAAAGGGAATAAATTCGAAATTTAATTAAACAAGGCCTAAACATGTTGGCCCAAAATAACTAAATAAATTAAACTAAGCTCAATCATTACACATAATTAAATTAATAACTTTTGGGCCTTCGTTTAAATCTTACAACAACATCGATTCTTTGGAAACATTGGCAGCCTAAGTTTCTTTAATCAATAAACTCAATCCAGCCCTCAAAGTCCTTGCTCGAGCTCTAGTCACCGGCCCACTCGAAATGTAGACTGGATTGTCTCTCACAACTGCTACTTGAACTCCATCAGAAAGCCCTCATACTAACTTCTCCTTGTCAGTATGGATGGACCTTAAACTGAGTGCTCCAACACAGTTTTAGGTAAAGGCTAGGCGTGGTGTTAGTCAGTTCTCGAGCATTCTCCTTTGCTCGGTCTTCAGCCTAAGTTCTCTTACAACTCAATTCGATCTTATTCAAGGATTACAGTTTAGAACTCTAGAAACTGGAAAAAACTGACTAATATAGGTTTTGACATATCAAAACATTGAACCTAAAGGGAGTTTAAGTATATGTTTCTAAAAATTTCCCCTTTTTTGATATTGTCAAAACCACTTGTAAAGACAGAGAGAAAGGAAGCAAGGTATACTGAGTTTACAACGACTCTACTCAATATACATCTCCTTAATTTTCTCATAAGAAAACTTTCCCCCTGAATTAGAAAAGTAGATAAAAACAATTATTTCAAAATAAGTTGTTCATAGGAGTAGTATCAATCACCAGAATCAATCAACTAAAACTTCAAAAACAGTAGAGATGATCATAGTTTTAGGTAAAATCAGTAGAGTTAACAAAGATAAAGGTAGAGCTTTCATGGAGGTGGGGGATTGGAAGAGGATTATCCAGAGAATTTAGCCATGATCTGTGCAAGAATATCATTTTGTTCTTGCCTTCTTCTTCTTCAACTTCCTTTTCTTTCTGTCTTTCTTCTTCCCCCTTTGTGACAATGTCAAGAAGGGTTAAGACAATAGCTTTAAAGGAAGACAAGTTTTCCTCTGATTTGGCATGTCGTTGTTCAAATCTGGCGGCCAGTGTGTCAAGTTGGTCTTGGAAGTTGATGTTCATCTGATTTAGCATATTGACTGAAACAGTGTCACTTCGATAGACGTGTCTTGAAGACTCAGGTGCACTGGTGACAACTTCAAGAAGAATGGCTCTCTCTTCATCCAGTCGATCCAATTCAGCAGCAGCTTGAATCTTTCTTTCTTCAGCACGCTAATGGATTTTATCTTCTTCTACCTTACGTTTTTGCTCTGTTTCCCGATTCAAGCGAGCTTCTTCTTCGACTTTGCGCCGAAGTTCTTCCTCCTCCAATCTTCTTTGTTCATCTTGCTAACGTTTCACTTCCAATTTCTCCATTGCCACCCTCCTCAACCGTACAATTTCAGCAACATTACTCAATCTTCGACCACCAGATCGGATTGTTCAAATCAATTGTGTAAATCGATCAATATTTTGTTCAACAGTGATTTGAGAAGACATGATTAAGGCTTGTTCCATGGTATGATAGTCCTCCTCTGCATTAGCCAAATCCCCTTGAGCGGTAGCAAGATCTTCTCGAAGCTGCTGAGCCTCCATCTCAATTGTACACAATCGATGACTTATCTCTTCCACTTGGCATTTTTTGTTATCCACAAGATTGAGTAATTAATCACAATTTAAATCCGAAGATGGTACCTGAGAAGCTGGAACGATCAACTGCGGGGCCTCAGACGCAAACTGGAAGTTACAGGGAGGTAGTCTGTGATCGCCTTGACCGAATTGACTGCTATCTTCAGTGAATGCCTTGTATGCTCTAATTGCCAACATCCGTTGTCTAACTGATTGTTCTGAAATTCTCCTTCCTTCATTCTGGGCAATCCATTCATCTGCCCATGCTTCTTCACTCCTCCAGAATGTCAGTCCAAGTCAAGCCATCATGATGATTAGTTCTTCAGCATTCAAATCATACCTAGCTATGTGGAAGCGTCTCCGTCTCCGAAATTCCTTTCTCAGCACATCACAGGGAATTGAATATTCTAACAGGATGTCTGGATAGATGGAAGCAATTTCTTCAGTGACTCTCTGCTCAATTCTTTGGGAAATTTCTCCAGCCCATGCAATTAGTTTTGCATCTCCGGTATCTGTTGAAGCAATAGGAGGGCACCAACACAGAAGCCTATAAGAGGTGGATTCTGGGTGAGGCAAGCCATTGAATGGTATCTTGAATTCTGCAATAGAGTTTGGTTGTCTGTTTAATTCCTTTGCATCCCTTGAATCCCATGGATGATGGTGCCAAACTCCTTGTAAATCTTCCTCAAACGTAGGTCCTTTAGTGAGACCAATATCACGAATTTCTTCTGTAGTGAGGGGATGAAAAGATAGATCAGTGTCAGCAGAGGAAGTGCTCATCAGATCATATATGTCCTTGTTCTCAAGATCCTCTGATGAGTGCTATGACTCATGTAGTAACGACATAGGATGATCGATCTGAGTAGAGGTTCCCCCTTGCTCGAACATGGGTTCCTTACCTTTCCTGGGATCCCTCTCTATTTCTGGTAACACTCTATCAACGAGTTCAAGTACCTACTATTCCGGAGCATCTTGATTGAGATCAACAACCATTTCTGCAGTACGAAGAGTTGGTCATTCCACTTCAATCTCTTCATCTATTTCCTCTGAGTGAGGTGACTCCATTTCCTGTCTCTTTCCTTGATCTCCACCTTGTAGTAGCGACATATCTCCCAGAATGGCAATATCTTCTTCTCCATTTTCCTCAACTTCAGGACTTACAAGAATATCTACTATTTGTCAGGCAGAACGGTGTTGGTCTTCAAAGTTGATTTGTCGTCTGGTGGAGCTTCCACCTTCCTGCCCTCTCTCAACCGAGTTGTCCACTCTGCCTCTCTTCCTTCGAATTAGAGGTGCCGCCACTTCTGAGTAAGGCCTAGGTGGAACAGGGATAGATATGCGACCACTCTGAATCTGAATCCCTTGAACAGAATGAACTTGGGATCGCACTTGTTGGGAAGATCCTTCATCGGCAAACGTATTAATCAATCTCCTTCTTTTCTTTCCCTGAAGAGGAGGCTCCTCACCAAGTTTTGTTAGATCCGGTAGACCCTCCATGACTTTCTGCAAATTCTCTTCCTGTTGAGCAGCAGATTGAACTTCCTCTTCTCCATCACAATCCTCATTTTCACCTTCGTCCTCGGTTACAGTAGGCTCTCCTACTACTACCCTGACCGAAAAGAAATCCGTAGACACCAAAGCTTCTCCATCATCTACTGCAGGTAATATCTTCCCAAGAAGATAGCTTATCTTTAGACCAAAACCAACACCAGAGGAGAACTGCCCGGTTTATTCTATTGTGGTTGTTCTTCCCGCAAAATCCAAAAGTCTTTCAAACAGAAAAGATGCCTAGTTTCCCTTTACTCCATAATCCATTGCCATAAGCAAAGAGTATTTCTTCTAACTCATTTCTGAAATGACCCCATATCACACTGCAACATCCTTATCACAATGTCCGCTAAATACTTGTAGTACGGGACAAACTCATTTGTTTTGTGATTTATCCGAAAAGGTATGTCAACATTATCAAGTTTCCACTTCAACCAGTACCCTTCCAAGATCTCCCGCAGTCTCTTGATATCAACCCCTTGTTTATGTACATGCACAACTGTTCCACTATTTCGAAGATTAAACACTTTCTCAAGTAACTTAGGGGTGACAATGATTTCAGTACCTGTCACATGGGTGGTGAAGGATTTCTGGTCCCTGGGTATGACTGCATTTGCATAGAACTCAACCACAAGAAATGAATGAAACCTTTGGGGACGAGAGCGTATGAAGTAGACTACCTTTTCTCGGAGTAGATGATGAGCCAATCTTTTGGTATCTGGATAGTCACCCTTTAGTCCTTTTATGAACAAGATCTTTTCTTTTGTTACTGGAGCCGTTCACCTCTGTTCTGATGAGAGTTTCTTTGGGTCTGAATGAAAAAGCCTTATAACTTCTGAATATGGTCTGTCAACGTACTTGAATGAAGATTGTTGCTCTTGACCAGAAGCGGATGTGTCCCTTGCAGGTGTTTGGGATGATTTTGATCTCTTAGGCGCCATGAATGTGGATAGATGATTAGCAATAAACGAGAAAATATGTGTTGTAGAATTGAATGAGAATGAGAATTTCCAGAATTGTGAAGGTTTGAGAGTTTTTGGAAGGATGAAAATGGCAAAGTGATTAAGACTTTAACCGTCGATTCGAAGAGTCAATAAATATACAAGATAGGTTTGGATCAAACGGCTGAGGGTAAGAAGTGAGTGCATGATCAATGGCTGGGACACGCCGTCGTTTGAGATCATTTGGGACTGATTTGACTTGAAAAGGTGCCTTTACATGTGGCATATGCAGATTCATCGGCGCCTGTATGGCAATAAATTTGTCGTATCGGATACAATAATTCTTGGATTTTGAAATCCCGCCTTTTGAGTTACCAAAATGGCTAATAGTCAGTTTTTAAACTGAAAATTGAAACTCAGTTTAATTCTGCATCCATCCTTCAAGAATTCCTCAAGTATATAGACCAAAAACTTGTTTTCATTCTTCAGCGAGTTAGCTCGATCTTTGGATTCCTTAGAAAATGACCTATCATGTCCTTGTTTGTGTGATGGGCTTCATACTGATTTCGGTGTCCCTATATCTACACCACAATGAAGGTTAGACTAAAGGTGCCCGTGTTTCTGCGTGTCCTGCAGGGTTAGTCTTATGGATCCAGCCTTTGGGAATCCATACTTGCTTCACCTTAAACCTAGGTGTCACAATATCTTATACCTTTCTCTTCCTCATCAAATAATTGATGCAGTTTTTATTCATGTTTGAAGGAAAAGAGTGAGTGTGTGAGCCCTTGTGAGAAACTAAGTTTCTTGAAACTGAGTTTCTAGGAACTGACTGCCTAGAAACTGAATTTCTATTAGGTTCTCAAAAACTGAGTCCGGAGTGTACTGTCTTCCTAGTCCTTAAAATGGAAAGATGATTGGACTCAGACCTCATATAGTTGTTCCTCATATATGAATAATTTCTCCTCTCATACAAATTATGAGTTAGGAATCTCAAATTTCTAGAATCCGGAAATGAAACTGACTTTCTATAAAGTCCAGTTTTGGTTGTTGAAGTGGATTTCCTTGCTTTATGAACATTCTGCTTATCCCACTTACTAGGCATTCTGGGCTTCATCTCAGGTTTGTTTGACTTGTAAGTCAAACCGTTTCTGAACTTGGGCATCGAGCTCAGTTTTGAAACTGAATATCCACTTCTATCCTGATTGGCCACTGAGGAGTTTTTGTCCATACTGACTACTCCTTTGCCTAACAGCTTTACTTCTAAACTAGAATTCTTTCTAAAATGATGATTCGATACATTTCTAGTTTCAGAAGTAGATGCATGATTGCTCAAGTTATTTTCTGAGAATCCTAATTTTGATTTATTAGAGGCTTGTCTTTGTAAACTTAGAGCTTCTGAAACTTTGCTAGTGCTAGAATAAAGTGAACAGATAAGTTCTTAATCACTAGCAATCTTCAGCTTTTTAGACTTGCATTCTTCATAAATAGATTTAAAAGAATTAAGTAAAACAGAATGCTCTTCTCTAAGTTTGGCTAGATCTTCACTTACGGACTTCAATCTTTGGATCTCCTCAGTTAGTTTTGAGACTTTCAGTTTCAACAAAGTATTTTCTCCAACCAAGACATTTTTTAATTCATAGAATGTAGCAAATTCTCTATTTAAAGCCTCTAATGTAACATCCTCTGTATATGAGCAATAAGATTCAAGGTTGTCTTTTATGAACGCTATAGGAATAGAAACTGAGTTAGGGAGATTTACTTGGATTGTAGACTCTGCTTCAGTTTCCTCCTCTTCTGCTAGCTTGGCCATTAGCACCAGGAAGGGTTCCTCCAATGCCTCATCGTCTGATGTGTAGTAGCCATCATCATTGTCTAGGATGTCTGGCATCTCAGTTCTGGAGAGCATGGCCTTTGAAACTGCTCTGCAAGCTTTCTTCACGAACACCCTCTTCAAGCGCTCCCTTTCCTCTTTGGAAACCAGTGGGCACTCGTACTTGAGGTGGTCTGGAGAGTTGCACTCAAAGCATGCCTTTGGAGGTCTTTCATTGAACTTCAGTTCACTGGACTGTGAAACTTCCTTCTTGGCTCTAGCTTTCTCAAGAAGTCTGGTCAGCTTCCTTAACTGCTCTTCAAGCTCTTCAACTGGGCTCTCTTCCTCCTTTTTCTGGTAGGAAGGTGTGGGTGCTGACTTTGAAGTGGACGCTTGTCTGGATGATCTGTCAGCTTAGTAAGGCTTTTGAGGCCGTCTTTTGAACTCCCTTTTTGTGAAAAAGGCAGCATCCTCCTCCGGATGTGTGCTGACACTTCGCACTGCTTCATTTTTGTTCGCCATTTGGATGTCCCATTCGTGGGCTTGGAGCTGGGCGAACACGTCCTTGGTCGTCATCTTGGAGAGATCCTTCTCCTTCAAGCTGGTGGCTTTGACGAACCAGTCTTCCTTGGGTATCTTGGAGAGAATTTTTGCATTCATATCAACAACTTCATATGTTCTCCCCAAGTTCTTCAGCTCGCAGATAATAGTATTGAATCTAGCTTCCATTGATTTAACATTTTCACCAGGAAGCATTTGAAAAGATTCATACTTATCTACACAGTTCTGAAGCTTGTTTCGCTTCATTTGAGTTGTTTCCTGACTGAGTGTGCCAAGAAATTTCCACATCTTTTTGGCGTTGTTGTGCTCGAGAGCTTCAACAACCAGTGGCTCTGGTAAGGATTGTAAGATGAGCTCTATGGCCACTGAATCCAGCTGAAAATAAACTTTGTCATCGTTCGTCCACTCTGCATAAAGCTTCTCCACTATCTCCTGACCTTCTGCTCCTCCGAGCTGGGTATTTATTTTGGTAATCTTCAACGGTCCGATAGATTGAACCTCTGTCATCTCTGGATGGAGATTCTTCAGCATAGTCAACGAGCATTTCTTCCATATCTCAAATTTTTCTGATAAATACTCTGGAAGTTTCGTAATATGAGCCATCTCTGCGTACCTAAGCTTAAAAACACACAAACAGAACCAAGTGTAGAAAAATAGAGATCTCGTCCTAAGTGACTTAACACAACCTTAGTCTGTAAGAACCTTGGTGCGTGATACAACTCGTTGGTCCCGAAATCAGAGTGCAAAACTGTGCAGCGGAAGGTATAAGATATGCAGCATAAGTAAGTATAACAGTTGCACTTGTTTAACTAAAACAGGGTATTTACGATCTATACACAGTCCGTTGGCACCTTCGTCCTCCGGTCAGCTGTGGCACTCGCCTAGGAACTCCTTGCAGACTCAGTCTTCAGATTGAAGTGGGGACGCACCCCGTAGCCTCCTTCCCAGTGGTTGGATGTTTACATGTTCTTCCCAGAACTCAGGTGGTTGGCATACGCCCGTGGGGATCAGAATCCCAGACTAGGAAACTGACTGCTATGAATATATCTCAGAATGATATATTCACCAAGAAGAGCTTCAACTTAAAGCTTCAGCCTCGTGCTAGGAGAAGTTAGCACGGTGGGTAACTTGAGTCGTAGACTCAAGTCTCGTGTTAGAAAATACGGAAACTCTGAGAGTTTGGCGGAGAGATGGCCTGAGAGATTGCCCTTTATCCTATGAAGACTTTTAAAATTTCGTAACCGTTTAAGGTTAAGGGGCAGGCCTTTATATAGAGGAAAACTTATGGCAGTTTGAATTTCAAACTGTTAGACTCATAAATCCAGACATTAGACTCATAGATTATATTGTTCAATCGTAGCCCATGCCTTAGGTCTCCTTTCCGCTCTGCTCTGCAACATCAGTGTACATTACACTAACTTTATGTCAGACTTCTTTTCAACCTGAGGAATCCCAGTTTGGATAACCTCGTACTGACTTGGGCATGTATGAATGCCTGAGTCTGACTGAGCTTCAATATCTTTCGAAAAGCTCATTCTTTAAAGGTAGAGGCTCTGATACTGACTACTAAAAGTCAGTACAACTTTGCCCTCATATTGACTTCCCAGGGTCAGTATGGCAAACCCTCATACTGACTATCAATAGTCATATGGAAAATGCCTTCATACTGATTTCTCCTTATCAGTATGGAAATCCCTTGTACTGACTTCTCCTTAGTCAGTTCGGGAAAGCCCTCATACTAACTTCTCCTTGTCAGTATGGACGGACCTTAAACTGAGTGCTCCAACACAGTTTTGGGTCAAGACTAGGCGTGGTGATAGTCAGTTCTCGAGCATTCTCCTTTGCTCGGTCTTTAGCCTAAGTTCTATTACCACTCAATTCGATCCTATACTTACAGTTTAGAATTCTAGAAACTGGAAAAACTAACTAATATAGGTTTTGACATATCAAAACATTGAACCTAGAGGGAGTCTAAGTAAATGTTTCTAACAATTTCCCCCTTTTTGATATTGTCAAAACCACTTGTAAAAACAGAGAGAAAGGAAGCAAGGTATACTGAGTTTACAACGACTCTACTCAATATACATCTCCTTAATTTTGTCATAAGAAAACTTTCCCCCTGAATTAGACAAGTTGATAAAAATAATTAGTTCAAAATAAGTTGTTCATAGGAGTAGTATCAATCACCAGAATCAATCAACCAAAACTTCAAAAACAGTAGAGATGATCATTGTTTTAGGTAAAATTAGTAGAGTAAACAAAGATAAAGGTAGAGCATAGTTCACAATTTTAAAATAATCATACATAAGTTATGCACAGTTCACAATTTTAAAATAAAATGTCAAATTTTATGATTTCGAAAAATATGACATAAGTCATTTTTTAATTTTTATTTTGTTTGAAATTTTATTACAATACTATTTTATTATTTGAAATACAATACAATCTTTTGTGTTCTTTTGTTTGTGTGATTCAATTAAATATTATACATCACACACAATTTTAAAAAGAAATTATATCAAATACAAAGCTTATGGGGTTTTATTTAAATATTATTTTATAAAAAATATTATACATGTATTATTTTAAAAATTTTAAATATAATAAATTGGTGAGATAAAATATTTTAAAGAAAAAACTAAAAATATAATTTTCTTACATTTTAAATGATAATTATATATCTATAATATAATAAAAAAAAATATAAAATTAAAATAAAATATTTTGGCGGGAACAGTAATGGTAGACTATTCTATTTTAAGTATATTACTAGTATTTCACCCGCGCGTTGCAAGAAATTATTAAATAAAATATCAATAAAAAATACCGCATTTTATTAGAATTGTCGATTCATGGCCCAAAAGATAGTTTAATTATCGATTCAGAATCCGAAAGATAATTTCTCAATCCAGGACGTGAGAATTGTATGATCTATCGGGTCTCGGATTGAGAATTTTTGAGATCTTTCGAGTCCTGAGTTGAGAATTAAATCTTTCGGGTTCTGAATTGAAAATTAAACTATCTTTAGGGTCCTAAATTTATAAAATTTCTTTTTTTTTAATTTTTAAGAGAACATTAAGCCTATTAAAATACTATAATGTGTCATACTATCGTAATACAAAGAGAACATCTATATTTTTATTCTTCATTCCTCACAATAGTTGATTTTTGTAAAAAGCAATACTCTCTTCGTCCCATCGAATTATTACACTTACCAAATCAGGCGTCCAACCGAATTGTCATATTTCTAAAAATGACAACTTTTTTACAATCAACAATAAAATATTGATTCCACTTATACTCGCAGTTCTTAATTCCCGTACCGAAAAGAAGTGTTCTACTGGGACGGAGGTAGTATAATGTTTGTAAATTGTAATTTAATTTAAAGCGTAATGAATTATGTTTTAATTTAGAATTTGATATTAAATGATTTTTGAAACAAAATATATAAAAATAATATTTTAATTAAAAAAATATCCAATATTTCTCATTTTTTATAATTTATTGTGATTAGTATTTAGATATTACCGAATTAATTAGTAAAATTGATTACATAAAATTACAAACTATTGGACTTGGCTAATTATAGTGCACCCAATCTAATACAAATATTTAGTTATTGTGCCCTAATTATCATGAGCTATAACATATTTTCGTTGGTTTCTTCATTAGTCGAACCGTATTCACAATAGTCATGTTTATCCTTACTTGTTCCAGGTTTTTGCCACACTGAAGCAACACCCTAGTTCAATTGGATGCGGGGAGATCATTCGTTCCTTCCGATTGCATATTTGTCATTTTTTTCCATATATGCTCCAAGATTGTGTATTATTTATTAATTTTGTTACCAAGCTTGCTATTTCGCACCGCAACAAACAAAAAAACATGTCAATCTTTCCCACTAATTAAGATGACATCATTATTCATTTGTTGTAATTTCCCGCTTTCCCATCTTTCAATTATATGAAGTTTAGATCAGTTAGTTTTCATTTCCCCAATATTGCATGGACAACCAATATCGACCTATGCATTACTTGAATTATTTTGGATCTTTTCTTATTATTCCAGTTTATTTGTCTTGTTTCAAAATATATTTGAAAAGTACTTGTCATCTATGGTAATCATATTATATTATACTTTTTTCAAATATCTTTATAAATAAATTTTAAATTTTTTTTAAAAAAATTTCTCCTCCTCTCAATAGTACTCTTAATTTCTTGATCACTTTTATAAATTAGTGTTAGTTGTCGAATTAGATTAGATTTCACAATATTTTCTTAAAAGTTTGATGTCGTTGTCAATCTTCAAACGGTTGGAGATCGGAGACATTAAGCCCACAACCATATCACTTCAGATGACCGATCGATCAGTGTCCTACCCGAGAGGCATCGTGGAAGATGTGCTAGTGAAGGTGAAGGATTTCATTATCCCAGCCAATTTTGTGGTGCTCGATATGGAAGAAGATCGGAACATTCCCCTGATCCTGGGAAGACCATTCTTGAAGACCGGAGGAGCATTGATCAACATTCGAGATGGCAAACTGGCATTCCGAGTTAACAATGAATCAGTCACATTCTCGATCTATAAGGCAATACAGAAGCACAACGAAGGGAGCTACCAGGAATAATGCCACATGATCAACTGCTTCAACCCTGTGATGTCTTCTCCTTTCGCCTCTCTCAAAAGTGAGCCGGATTTTCTGGAGAACTACCTACAACACTCGTTGTTCTCATCGACAAATCTAGAAGAGGCAGACGATGAGATTTTGGATCTGGTCATGGAACTGGATGTGTTTGAGGAGATAACTCGGGAAAATGAGAACAAGAGAGAGCAACTACCAAGCCGGTACAGCCAGAACAAACCAGAAAAAAGTGGGGGAAGGTCCACGTCGATTGACGCCCTCAGCTCGTCGATCGATGCCGCTTCAAAGTCCACGTCGATTGACGTGAATTTCACGTCGATCGACGCACGAAGGAAGTCAGACCTGGAGTTTTCATTGACAGGAGCAGCGCGGCGTAGAAAAAAGATTGTTGTAGTTTCATCCACGTCGATCGACGCAGAACCAGCGTCGATCGATGTTGACCTAGGAAAGCAGTCATCTAACTCTGATCCGCCAGTTCTGGAACTCAAGACGCTTCCGGCACACCTCAGGTACGTTTTTCTGGGTTCTAATGACACTTACCATGTTATTGTCTCTGCCTATCTGACACAGGGGGAGTTGGATAAATTACTACGAGTTCTACGGAAATACAAGTCCGCCATTGGATGGACTTTGGGGGATATCAAGGGGATCAGTACTTCGCTTTGCATGCACAAAATCATCCTTGAAGAGGACGCCACACCAAAGAGATAAGCACAGCGACGACTGAACCCTATCAGGTAAGAAGCCATAAAGAAGGAGGTTCTCAAACTCCTAGACCATGGCATGATATATCCCATTTCTGACAGCAAATGGGTAAGCCCTACACAAGTAGTAGCCAAGAAATGGGGGATGCAGATAGCCAAGACCGGTCACGGGATGGCGATTTTGCATTGACTACCAAGCCTTAAACACCGTCACGTGCAAGGATCATTTTCCTCTTCTTTTCATTGATCAAATGCTTGATAGATTATCCGGTTACCCTTTCTATTGTTTTCTTGATGGTTACTCAGGGTATAACCAGATAGCTGTGGCGCTAGAAGATCAGCACAAGACTGCATTCACCTGTCCATACGGAGTGTTCGCCTATCGACGAATGCCATTTGGATTATGCAATGCACCGGCGACCTTCCAATGATGCATGATGGCAATCTTCCATGACTTGATCGAAGATGTCATGGAGGTATTTATGGACGATTTCTCAGTTTTTGGTAGCTCATTTGATGTTTGTTTGCAGAATCTGGCTACCGTACTTGAGAGATGCATCGAGATGAACCTATGTCTCAATTGGGAGAAATGCCACTTCATGGTGCGAGAAGGAATCATGCTGGGCCATCGAGTATCAGCTGATGGACTAGAAGTGGACCGAGCAAAAGTGACAACCATTGTAAAGATGCCACCGCCAACAAGTGTCAAAGCAGTCTGAAGTTTTCTTGGTAATGCCGGATTCTACAGAAGATTCATCAAATACTTCTCAAACTCCTCCTCCAAGGCCAACACATAGTTAGAGGTCGATTTCCTTTCCTTATGATCCTCCTGGATATCCGATGCCATTCAACTCACAAGGCTCATTCATTAACCAATGTGCCTATCCAGAGTTGAACTTATATCTGTTTAACATGCTTATAGCAGTACAGATATTTAACTTCGTTCACTTACAATATAGAAAGATAACAATCTTTCTTGCTATGAACGACTCATTACAGAATCAATTTAAGCGACTTGAGATACCTGAACATCCTTTTCTTGTGACAACACAAGACTTTAATTCAAAAGATGTTCCAAGATCTCATAAGTCCTACTTCTGAAACTGTTCGGATAACCATTCTTTATGCCTGACAATATCTCCACACCGTTTCCGAATGTGAAAATACCATCTACATAATGTGCAAGGAAAACCACGCTTTCACTGACACACAACTGGTACATGAAACTCTCATTCTCGATAGACAATATCAAAATGTATGTTACATGACCTTGAAGCTCCTTTAAGTTCATACTTGAACTTCCTTGGCTTCCAGACATGATGCTTTTCACTGCACATAACTTATCTGGTTGTTGCACACAGATGTCATCACCTTTTATCAAGGTACCCGTTTATAAAATACGAATGACATCATCTATCTTCCAGATATTTAGATTCATATGTGATGTTATGGTTAAAAGAATTCGAATGGGTTTAATAATTGCAACCAGTGAGAATGTCTAGTTGTGAAACATACCTTACTCACTAACCTAGACCTTCAAAAACATGCCAGGTTACCATTCGAACATTTCTTTCCTTGTATATCAATCAGTTACTTATAGCTGGTAAGCTATTTGGCAATCACTGATCCTGATACACAACCATAACCTTAACTGATTCATTTCTGAATCCATGACTTGACGTCATTTAACTGCATCATTTGTATTAACAGCTTCGTTGCACTTTAAGGGATAAGCACGATGTTGTTCGTTAAGCTGATAACAAGTCCAGAGACTGTTTCCACGAACTAGTACCATTAAGCCTGTTAAGGCAACCTCCCACTGCAACGATGCTCCTTTTACGTTGTCAGTCAATGGTGCATTAATTTGTGGTTGACCACCTTACATAGGTGACCGTGCAATTGGTACCATACCTTCCAAGGTATGCTCAATATGCCACGGGGTATTTCCTGATGGATTTGAATTGTCTTCTCTAAAACGTTAGAGAACAATCCCACATTTGGATTCATTGTTTTATCCTATACAACTTGCTTGTATCTAGGATATACAAAGCAACCATCTTTTTCGTTTACATGGAATAGCCCACAAAGCAGTACTAGCTTAAACCTTTCTTCCAACCAATCAGTTTCCTATATCAGCTTAACAACCGAATTACCCATCATTGCCCTTTTGACAGAGTCATGGTCTGCTAGGGTATTTGGAACTGATTTAGAAGACACTAGATTAAGCAAATATACAACTGCTCTTGGCGCTGTTCCCAAAATGAAAAATTTGGCAAAGTTGGCATAACTTATAATCTTTTAAAGAATCTTATTTCGTTTTATCTACACTATCCCAATCGAGAAATAATAGGTGTAGTTAACTGGGATGCAATCCCTTTGCTCTGACAGATACTGTAAAACCCCATCACTTAAGATATACCATTATGAATGAACCATAATGTTTTTACGGTCTTGTTTAACTTATTCTCTACCTTAGTTTTGAACGCTTTTGATTAAAGCAAGAGACTAAGACTTGTAGTGAACTAGATAAACATATCCAAATCTTAAATGATTATAGTATCAATGCCTGTTAAGGCAACTGCGGAAGTAGACTCAAACCAGCAAACCAGAGCAAACACGAAATAATCTATAGAGATACAATCGCCTATTAAAAGGCCTGGTAACCATCTTAAACCTCTAAGTAGTTATCATAAGTACCATTCTTAGGAATACCTGGATTGAATCCATAATTCCATGAATTACTTAAAACTACTTAGACTGATGTAACTTATCTCTATAGAGATTCTTTAAGTTATACCTTAGAACACTGATAGTTTATGTAATCAAGTAATGAAGAGACAATCATCCATAATAGAAAACACTGTTATTCATTATGATAGAAAAACTCTATCGAATAACTGATAATCCAATAGATGAAAAATATGTTTATCAAAACCAAAACAACATCTCTTCAGAAACATGAATCAAAACAGAGTTTTTTAACATAAACTTAAAGTAAAATCTCCATCAGCTGAAGTAGCAACTTCCAGCATCAATCTTGGAGATGGTAGTCCCGCCATCTTCAAGCCTTAAGCTTGATTCCCTGCAAAGTGTAGCAAACACGATTAGTGACCTCAATTACCACTACCCACTGAGGAGTAGAAAAACGATACTAAACATGTTTCAACAAGCAATGCAAAAGATGACATACATTGTCCCTTAGTTACCAAACTTGGACAATTTACTTTCCAGTGACCCTTCTTGCCACACTTGAAACATTTGTCCTTCTTGTTATCTTTCTTCCCTTTGTTCTCTCCTTTACCATTCTTCTTCTTCTTCATGTCATTACGACGCGATTTAGAAGAACTTTTAGCAAGAGATCTGGAATGAACTGATAAGGCAAGACTACTCCCACTGCTTCCTTCATTCCTCTTTTCTTTGACATCACTCTTTTGACTCGGAAACAAATCAGAGTGATTCACAGAAAAGACTGAAGAAGCTTCTGTTGATACAAGATCCTTGAGCAGACTGTGAACAGTGTACTCACTCTTGTTTTTCTCAACAGAAATTATGAAGTCATCAAATGACTTCGGTAACGTGTTGAGTATCAAGTCAATTTTGACATCATTGTCAATTTGACCATCCATTAATGTGTACTCATCTATGAGCTGGATGAGCGATTCCACATGTTCACGTACCAAACAGTTCTGACCCATTTTCTGTCTTATAATATGCTTGATAAGACTAGATCTAGCATGTCCATCGAGTCCGCCATATGCTACGTCAAGACGTCGCATAATGTCACACGCAAGTCATACATCACTATAACGAGGACGCAGTGCATCTGACATATCAGCCAAGATATATTGTCTGGCCATGCCATTCGACCACATCCACATGTGATACTGTGCACGCTCCTCATCGAAAGATGTATTAATCGATGAACTCGGACAGGGAGTTTGCAGAACAAACAAATGTCTAAATGAATCCAAGAGCTTGACAATGTCACTTTTCCATCCAGGAAAATTCGGACCAGTCAAGAAATTGTGTACAATTGAATTGATGAGCGATGCTATAATAGTCATATCCGAAAACAAATAAGAAAATTAAAGTAAGCACATACTACGAACAATTGAAACAAATATGCATAGAACCTTTAGATAAAACAATGCAATTTGTTCCCTCCAATTGCCCAAGCTAATTTACTGCAAGCGGCTTCAGAAGACGTTTACAGCAAACGCTCAACCAGACCAAAATGATCCTTTAATTTCTTAACATGCCAGGTATCTTTAGCAAAAGAAATTAATATTGGAGATCCCAAGACCATGTTCACCTATCCGGAGCAGGGACATCATTCATGAGTTATACTCCAGGCAACATCTAAGCCAAAATAACCACAAGCCTAACTCCAGACGTTTAGGGCGATTTAGCATACGTACTGGACCCATGCCGCATGCCCCTCACATCCTTTGTTATCTCATTTAGTTTAATCTTAGAGACCAGTGAGAGTTGTCTCAATGCAAGCTACTTGAGTAGACGTTTGCTCAGAGGCTCCCACTTCTCATCTCAAACTAAATGTTTTATTTAGAAACCTCATTGCACCAGACCTGGTGAGGGACCTTTAACGCAAGCTACTTGAGTAGACGTTTACGCTTCAAGATGCCTCACTTCCAGTGAGAGGTCGTATTTGTGGAGGTCTAATGATTATAGTTAGAGAAGAACCAAAATCCAGCTTAGTATTTTAATTCTAAAGGTTTCATGCGCACACATTATTTTATGTTGCCATAAATTATGTCATATCTAAAATTCCATCATAAATTAATATGAATCCTGGAATTTATAGACACAATTTAAAACATAAAATAAATCACATAAAGCATACTTGATAATTTAAAAATTACAAGATGCTTAAACAGTAAATAATTAAAGCAAGTGAACATGCTTTCCTATTATTTACTAGTACGCACATAATAAATCACATCAATACGAGAATAAATAAATAAACAAATAAATTCTCATGGCCCCTCAGATGCGATTACATGGAAATAAATTAAATCTAACTATTACAAGATTTAATTCCAATACAGATCTTCAAACTGGGCCTTCGTTGAACTTGCAATCTGATTTGAATTGGGTAAACAACAATTTGGGCTTCAAATTAGGGTTTCTGGCCCAAATAGTGCAACCAAACCCTAGGTTTCGAAACCCTTGCCGCCACAACACCTTTAGCTGCCGGTAGCCGCCTTTTCGGCCGCCGCCTGTGGCCGGCCACCTGGCCCAGCCGTCGCTTGCGACGCCAACACCAGCATCCACCGTCGCCGGTGACCTGCGAGTCGGCCGGAATCGCGCACAAAACAGCAGCAGGTGTACCCCTAGGGCTAGCCAGCGTGGCCGTCGTCTGCGGCCGACCTAGTCGCGAGGAGCAGCAGCCTGCACCGTCGCCCGAGCGTTCAGCCTAGCCGCGCGCAGCTCTGCGCCTGCCCGCGACCCCGACGGCCTACTTCTTCGCCTCCACCGTCGTGCACATGAGATGTGCGGCCTGCCGGATCTGGGAGGTTCGTCGAGCGCTGCAGCCTAAGGCATGGAGCGCGGCCCAGCCGCAGGCTTAAATGTCTGCCACCGCCACCCCTTGCAGCGCCGCCTGTCACGTCCATGGCCAGATCTGGGAGCTCACCGGCCTGCTTCCGTCGTCGGAAATGCAAGAAGCGAAAGAATGAGGTGGGTGCGGCCCAGCCGCATGGAAGAGACCCTACCGCCGCTGCCCGCCGTCGCAACGGCCGTCGCCGGCGGTGGCTTCTGCTCCTGAGCTGAACCCTAATGGGTGTTCTTCCATGTCTGTTCTTCGTTCTTCGTTCTTGAATTCTTCCGGATCTCAATTTTACAGATTTAAAAAAATAGAAAATACAAAAATAGATCTAGATCTATTACTTGATTTTCCCTATTAAATCTAACCATGGATTTTCTCGTGGTGAAAAATAGATCCAAAAATGAGAAGGCCACGAGAACAAAAACATCCACGACAATTTAAATCCATCCATGAACATACATATTTATTTAATTTCAATTTATCCGAAATAGAGCCCAAGAACATCAACCTGGCTCTGATACCAATTGTAGGGTTTGAGTCTACGATGGACAACATGAGTTGCCATTAATCAAATTCTTGCCAAGGATCGTTCTTAGGTTACCAGGAATAATTTTCAATTAAATAAACCATGCGATCCTATGCATGCTCCTACAAAATTAATTGCAGAGGATGGAATTTAGGAATACCTGATTTCACCGTTTGATCTACAGGTCTAGATCGGAGCCAACAAGGATGAAATAGATCTGGATCTGAATCTGAACACCGGCGATGGATAGTTGTTCCTACAGATCTGGTCTTCTGATCTGTTCCCTTGCTTCTTGGAAATCTGGTGAGGATTATCTACCAAGTTGAATTCGAGATCTGGAGAAATCGATCAATTTCTCCCTTCCGGATCGCCGCCGCCGTTCTCTCTCTCTATTCTCAATATACTGAAAAACCACTACTGATCTGATAGAGAGAAGGCATATATATAGTGTTAGGGTTTTGAGAAACCCTAACCCTAATGGGCTTGAGCAGTTCATGGGCCAGACCAGGGACCAGATGCAAATAATAAAGTGGGCCCTCTTTATTAATTAATCCTTCTTTGTTCAACCCAGAACATAATTAATTAATAAAAAATTATTTTAAACTTCACCACGGTAACAATGCGGACTCACCCCTTTATTACCACGTTATTAGGAACGGGTTGCACCAAACTAACATGATCCACATATTTAAGGTTTTAGACATTCATTAGTTAATTTGGCTTATGACAATCAGCCATAATTAATTAATCTCTTATTTCCTGAGTAATACCACTCACTCTTTTTCACTTATGCCTGAATTAAATAATTCAACCTGCAGGGTTTAGCATAATGAACCTTGTGAGCTCCTCAGGGAATGTCACCATCCTGAAACGGATATGCTTACCTAAACGTCCAGCCTAAGCAGGCCACACACTAATTGCCAATACCCAAAATACAAGTATCAGAGTAGATGTAAGACTCGCCACTCTGGTAAATCAAAGTGTGGTCAATCTGTGTGCGCCCCTTATCCTTCAGTTAGGTTTAAGATCATAGGAAGTATGTTAGGGATCTGACTCATTCATATGTCAATGACAATGGCACATCCCACTGTTGATCCCATCAATACATAACCATGTACCGACACATCAAGTAGCTAGGATAAGCCTACTTATGAACCGATGTGCCGCAGCTTAGACCGACAGCTAATCCAGGGACTGTCTCAGTCGTGATACTGTTTATATTTCGCTAGGTCAAACGACTCATATGATCCTCTGTGATTTCCTACACACCATATGGTCATCCCTATAGGCGAGATAATAGGATATTATGGCTCGTTGTATGTTTGTTTCATCAGACAGCGAGCATTGTTGTAGCAACATATATATGAAGACCAGTGTACAAAACACTTAATCATATATGCTTTCAGTATATAATCCCAACAATCTCCCACTTATACTTAAAGCATAATACCATTGCTTTATCAAAGTATTAAGTGTGTCTATACTGTCAATCACTCCCACTGCATTCACGTTACCTCTTGTCACGATTTCTCGTATGATGTGATACTACACACCCTATGTGTTTCACCACCTTGTGAGTCTTGGGTTCCCTTGAGTTTGGGGAATAATCCCAATTGGGTTTGAATTCTTCTTTGATTTTTTTGGGATGAAATTGTTTCGAACGAGGATGCATTATGCTAGATATGGGCGTTAATTGAGCTTTGGTTGAATCAATTTTGCTTGGGTACATACACTTTGATGTTAACTGCAAATATTTTTGTGTTGATGTTCGGAAATTTTGGTGAAGTACTTTGGATGAATATTGACAATTTTTCCTTCTATCCTTGCAGTAAAAAAATGGCCTTCCGACCAACCTTCGCCAACTGGGCAGCAGAGAAGCGATACAAAAAATTCTGTGGTCCATAATTCACAGTCCGACAGACTCTATACCCATGCATAGAAACGATGAACCTGCTGGGGATTAGAGCTGATGTGGAGGTCCTGTTGGAGAGAGCCAACTAGGGCGCATGGATGACCGAGCGGTGGCCGACTTATCCATCGCTTGTGTTGGAATTTTTGGCATCGCTCCATGTCTACGAAGTTCAACCGGAGTCAGAGCCGACCACCATCTCTTTCCAACTTCTGAACGAGCACTATGAGCTGTTGAGGGATGAGCTTGAAGACATATGGGGAGTCCCAAAAACTGGCCGCGGTTGTCTTCCTCCGAGTTTTGACATTGCCTGATTTTGGAGCCAAATTGCAGCTGAGGGGAAGGAGGATGTGCAAGAGTTCGAATCAGGAAATATGAAAGCATCCTCCATCGACAACCCCGTGTTCCGTTATCTTCAGCGGTGCATGGGGGTGTCTATCACCGGCCATCATGAAAGCGCCAAAGTGAGAGTGGGTGAGCTCTACGCCATCTACTGCATGCTGACGGGAGAGGAGTTCAGTTTCGCAGCGTTGATCATGGACCACTGGAGGCACCAAGTGAAGGCCACAAAGGGAAACATACGGAGCGAGGATTGATAACCCCGATTGCAGAGCATGTAGGGATTGACTTGGCCGATATTGAGGTGCTCGAGGACAGCCAAGGACTCAGCACCACGCATCTGGTTCAGATGCTGATGCTCTCACCCCAAGAGGGTGGCTGGTCTTTGAGGATGTCCAATGGGGACAAGTTTCCACTTCTGCAGAGGGAGCTCACGCACGTCACAGATATCACTTCCGTGATAACTAGCTGATGAGCACACCCGCCCACATGAGGCTGATGGTTGGATCCCGTGGGGGAGCTGGCACCTCCAGAATCCATCAAAGACCACAGACACAGTCGGACCAGAGACAGTCAAGGTCCCCCCCAGCAGAGGACACGGGGGATGAGGAGCATGAGGATGAGGAGCTCGAGGATGAGCAGCGCGATGGAGGAGCAGTGGAGATTCCCAGCAGGACCGGTGGACCCTCGCCCAGCCACCTTGCGGGAGGGTCTTTTTCTTCTGGAATGGATCTGGCGACGATCTACCTGTTCATGCATCAGCAGGCTGCTTTGCATGCGGCGGAGCACACCCGGCAGGCCGAGTTTTGCCAGCATGTGACCACGAGGCTCAACACCCTCGACAGTCAGATGCAGCGCCTCCTTCTGAACCTCAAGCCTGACTTAGTCTACCTCCACCGCCAGCGTGAGCGCTAGGACCGCCGTCGGAGACTTTCTGTTTGGCCATCCACCGAAGTGGTTATGGAGGATGCTCCGGAGGAGAAATGAGGTACCGTTTCTCTTTTCCCATCTAACTTGCAAACTTGTCCACTCCTTTGAGTGAAACAAGTTTGGGGGGATGAGGACCGAAAAAGGGAAACGTTTGCTTTTTTATTTATTTACTACTTTATTTTAATTTCTTTTTATTTTTGTTTTTGTTTTTGTTTTTCTGAACCATCACCATCCTTGTTCTTTTGCTTCAATGTGAACAATTTCTCTCTGCAAGGCTTTTCACTCAAATTAGTATTTTGAATTCTTGATTTGTGGTACTATTTCTGAATTGGAGAGTCTTGAGAATTGTTTAGTAGCTTTTGAACATAGGGCAGTCAGAACTATTTTGATTATGTTGGTGTTGGAAAATATGACTTGTCTTTCCTTGAATGAGAATTGTTGATTAATAATTGAGATATTTGCTGATTGAGAATGAAAATCTGTATGATAGAGTAGCCGATGACAGGAGCTGTTTTGCTTGATGAGTTGATCTTTGAAATATAAATTTTTGCATGATAACTGTTCAAATTGGGTAATTGTTGAGGAGTAACAAAAATTTTAACCATGTGTAAAAATTTGAGCCTCTTTTTCATTTGATGAGTGACAAGGTTTTTAGACTTACTTCCTAGAATTTGACAAATTTCTATCTTGAGGTTGCATTAAGCGTGTAATAGGGTGAAAATGATTTTAGTCATGTTCTTTGGTAGCCCATCTCCCATACACTAACCTTTAATTTCCACTTGTAGCCCCTTTGAGCCGTGAATAAATTTTCTTTGATTAGAAGGGTTGATGAATAAGAGGATTTTGATTTATTGGAAGGTGTGAATTGTGATATGAGTTCATGTGCAAAAATAAGGGTTCCCATGGGTAAATTAAGAAAAAAATGAACATGAGTGGAAAAAGAAAGAAAAAAATTCATATGCTTGTAAGTTCACGAAAGTTTAAAATAAGTTCTAAGGGGCCCTGAAAATTATAAGGAAAAGAGAAGGAACAAGAATGTGCATAAAGAGAAAAATTATGTGGTTATGATATGCTTGGGTCTTTGGGTTTAATTGCAATATTTTGAGTCACTTAGCCAAATATATCCCACCTTTTAGGTAAGCCACATTACAACCAAAATAAGACCATTCTGATTCCCTGAAAAGCCACACTAACAAGCAGTGGAGAGATGAAAAATTTGTCAAACTTATGGTGAGGTAAACTAAAACCTTGAGTGAGTGAAACACAAACCCTTTACTTCTTGAGCGATGCAAACACTGCCCGGTGAGGTTCCTCCTCAATAATTTAACAATGAGAATTTGTTTGGATTGCATGATCTATATGAATAAGTGATACTTAGATAGCAAATGAAGCTTGTGAGGCATTGCACACTTTTATCTGCATTTGATTCGATTTCTTGTCTGCGAATTGATCGAGGACGATCAATGGTTTAAGTTTGGGGGAGTTGATAAGTTAGTATTTTTACCAACTTATCTCTTTGTTCTTTGACTAATTGGGTGATGTTTAGATTGTTTTACGTGTCTTTTTGTGCATGGATTGGCTTTTGTGCTCGTAATGTCGTGATTGGTGAATTGTTCAGGTTTTTAGTCGGAAACAGGGAAGAATCAGAAAGATGCTCGTGTTCCAGACCTGTGTCGATCGACGCCCATGGCTCGTCGATCGATGCAACTGCTCGGAGGGTGATCGATGAGGATCGACGCAAAAATGTGAAGGTCGTGCCCACGTCGATCGACGCAAGAATGTGCGTCGATCGATGCGAGCTCTTCAAAGGCGTCGATCAACGCGACGTCGGGATTTCCTGATCTAATCCTGATTTGAAGATATATATGAAGGGATTCGTGAACTGAATCACGAAGTCCGTTTGCCAAGGATCGTTAATTGGAATATCAAAAATAAATTGCTATGCTTATGATTAATCCTAGCATGCTCCTATTGAATATGCATAAGGGGGTTTTTGCGGAATACCTGAATTGTGAAACCCTGAAGAACGAGTGCACGGGGATTCCTCTTGATCTTTTCCCACGCACAAAGATTTAATTCTTAACAAATTGAGGAAGTAAATCTATGAAAATTATCAAGCAATTTTCAAAAACAAAGAGGAGAGAGAAGAAAGAAGATAATCCTCCTGATCTGATATTCTAATCTGTATCCCAACTCAATCTGAATATCTGGTGAAGATTCCCTTCAGATTCCTTGCCTGGTTGAGAAGCAGAATTTCTTCCTCGTTTCTTAGATCTAGTCGATCACCACAGCTCCCAAAACCTGGTTTGCTGTGTGCAACTTATGATCTTGTGGTGTGTTGAGATCTGAGGAACTGAGGCCTATTTATAGGAAAATACTGGACTTCTATTGGGCTTGAGTTTCATGGGCCAGACAAGGGACCAGAATGCAAATAGCAAATGAGGCCTATCAATTAATTAATTCTCATATTCAACCCAGAATATAATTAATTAATTAATATTGATTCATTCCACCAGAGAATCAATACTGTCCTACCTATTTGCTACCACATTTTTGAGGTACGGGTTGCATGGGCTCGGTATATCCCCACATTTAAGGTTACAGACATTCTTTAATTAATTTAAGCTTTGACAAGCTATTTAATTAATTAACATCTTATATTCTTGAGTCAATCCACTCAAACCTTTTCACTTATTGTTGGGAAATTATTCCTGAATCTTCCTTAGGACTATATTGTAAAAGATTTTGTTGGATCAAACCTTAGTAGATGGTCAATCATTGCTGAACTTTAGCATAGTCTAGCAATTCTTGTAATGTCCCCATTGAATATCTGACTCTCATTTGAAGAGATTCCTTGACTTTGCTCAAGAATCTTTAATCATTGGGATACCTTCCTTTATTGGAAGCATCCAGCTATCAATTCACTGAAAAGGAATTGATAAAGACGGGCATCTAGCTGCAATCGAAGGAGAGTTCGGAAGGAACTATAAATCTTCCAAAAGTAGTAAAGGCGAGTTTGACGAAGGTGCGCCCTTGACTCAGTCGGAGCTACACCTGAGAAGTTTGGAGTATCGGAGGATAGCCGTGAAATAGCCAGTCTGAAAGTTCACTGTCTGCTTTACTGGAAAGGCAAATCTTTGTACACCGTATACTTACTTAGTAAAACTCTTAGCGATTCGGCTAAGGAGTGGACGTAGATCATTTGATCGAACCACTATAAACATTGTGTCATTACTTTGCTTACTGTTCTATTATTTTTCGTACAACTGTGATTTGAAACCTAGCAACGGAGTTGCTAGCGTAACTGCAAGAAAACCTAAGTAAAGTTGAACTAAACCATCTTTGAAAATAACTTAAAGTGCAAGTGAACGTTTTATTCTTCCGCCGCAGTTCGTGTGTGTGTCTTGTCATTACCACGACGACTCTGTGATGGGTTTTGTATACAGAAAGCATTTATTATAATGAGTATACAACGGTTTATTTCTCCTATCTGTTAACAATCGTACATGTATGAACAAAGGTATCCTCTTGTCTCACCGATAGGGACGATCATACGGCGTGTTGTAGATCGCAGAAGACAGTATGATCACTTGACCTAGTGAGACATAAATATGATCACAGCCGAGACAGTGTATGAGAATACGTCTGTCCGGATGGCTGCGACATTGTCGGAATAAGTAGTCTGTCTTGGTTACTTGACATGCTGGTACGCAGAGGTGGCGTATTGATGGACCGCAGTGAGATATATTCGTCTGTCTGACATCAGCGAATAAAAGATCTCGTTATATTGATTGAGTCCAAACCCTAACGAATGTTCAGGGGTTTGCACGGGTTGACTGTTGCTTTGACTTGCCATGGTGGAGAGCCTGAGTAACGTGCTCGTATATCCGCATCTTGGGTAACAGCAGTTCGTGTAGTACCGCCTGAGACTG
>JAPKLW010001525.1:159985-182865 GCA_026898455.1 Plectranthus barbatus | reverse complement strand
TGAAATTTCAATAGCACTCGAGTTATCACAGAAAAGAGTCAGGGATTTAGAGTCAATACCATAGTCGCTTATCATTTGTTTCATCCACAATAGTTGTGTACAACTACTTGCTGCTGAAATATACTCGGCTTCAGCTGTAGATAAAGAGATGCAATTTTATTTTTTGCTCGCCCAAGCAACTATGTTTGATCCTATCAGATAACATCCACCACTGGTGCTCTTTCTATCATCCACGTCTCCAGCCCAGTCAGCATCACAGTACCCTGTAATGTCAAAGTTTGAGGACTTGGTATACCATAATCCCATATTAGTAGTTCCAAAAATATATCTAATAATACGTTTAACAGCTTTAAGGTGAGATTCTTTAGGTTCAGCTTGGTATCTTGCACACACTCCAACACTAAAAAGAATGTCATGTCTACTTGCAGTAAGATAGAGAAGGCTACCAATCATCCCCCTGTATAGTGTAGGTTCAACATCGACACCGTCAGAGTCTTTGCTAAGGTGATAGCTTGTTCCCATGGGAGTTCTGAGATGTTTAGCAGAGTCAAGGCCAAATTTCTTAACTAAATTACCTGCATACTTACTCTGAGAAATATGGACACCATTCTGAGTCTGCTTAATCTGTAACCCCAAAAAGTAGTTTAGTTCACCAACCATGCTCATTCAAAAGTATCTGACATACTCTTTACAAAACTATCTACAAGTTTCGAATTTGTAGCCCCAAAAACTATGTCATCGACATAGATTTGTGCTATGATGAATTCCTTTCCTTCATGCTTGATGAACAAAGTCTTATCTGCATTTCCTCTAACAAAGTTTATCTGTAACAAGAAATCTGTTAGTCTTTCATACCAGGCCCTAGGTGCCTATTTTAGTCCATACAAAGCCTTTTTCAGTTTAAAGACAGAATCAGGTTTGTGAGGATCAACAAAACCTTTAGGTTGTTCAAAAAATGCTTCTTCATTAAGAATACCATTTAAAAAAGCACTCTTAACATCCATTTGAAAAAGAGCAAAATCAGCTGCACAAGCAATGGCAATCAAAATTCGAATAGACTCAAGCCTAGCAACAGGTGCAAACGTTTCATCAAAATCAATCCCTTCTACTTGAGTATAACCCTGTGCAACAAGTCTAGACTTATTCCTAACTACATTTCCTTTTTCATCAGTTTTATTTTTAAATATCCACTTAGTTCCTATGATATTCTTGTTAGCAGGTCTAGGAACATGAGTCCAAACATCATTAACAGCAAATTGGTTTAACTCTTCCTGCATAGATCTAATCCAGTGCTCATCTTTAAGTGCTTCAGAGACAATTCTAGGTTCAGTGAGAGACAGATAACAACTAGAATGAAGTAGATTAAATTTAGAAGACATACAGACCAGTTTTACCATTTCTTTGTAGTTAACCGGTGGTTTTCTCCTGGTTTGAACAACCTCATTAAGGCTCCCTATAACCTGAGAAGTAGGATGATCTTTCTTGATGTGCAACGGAGGTTCTCTTCTATTTACATCTCTGAGAATCGCATTCTCGTCTCTGTCAGAGTCTGACTCCTGAGGAGATGTTAGACTTGGTGAAGGTCTAACATTAACATCCTTTGAGTTAGAACTTTCTGGTTCTTCTTCAATCAGATGAGATGTATCTGTATGATCTTCTTTGGTTCTCAGTGATCCTGCATCATCAAATACAACATTAGTAGATTCCTGAATTGTTTGAGTTTTAAGATTATAAACTCTGTAAGCACGGCTGTTGGAAGAGTAGCCTAGAAATAACCCCTTGTTGCTTCTAGCATCGAGTTTGCTGAGATAATCACGATCATTTAAGATGTAACAGACACATCCAAACACATGAAGATACTTCAGGTTTGGCTTCTTCCCGTTCAGCAACTCATAGGGTGTCATTGTACTTCTTGGCCGAAGATATACTCGGTTGATGAGATGACAAGCTGTATTAGCTGCTTCAGCCCAGAGTTTCTTTGACAGATGTTTTGAGTTGAGCATGACTCTGACCATCCCTTGAATGGTTCGATTTTTTCTTTCAGCCACTCCATTTTGCTGAGGAGTTTTAGGCGCAGAGAATTCTTGAGTGATCCCTTTCTTGATGCAGAAATTTGAGAAGTCTTCGTTTTCGAACTCTCTTCCATGGTCTGTCCTGATCCTGATCACTTCGGCTTGAAACATTTTTCTGAATCTTCTGTACAACTTTTTGAAGAGTTCGAATGTTTCTGATTTCTCCCTCACTCAACCCAAGTATACCTAGAGAAATCATCTGTACAAACAAGCACATATCTTTTTCCACCAAGACTGTCAACTTCAATGGGTCCCATTAGGTCCATATGAAGTAGCTCAAAACATCCATTAGTATTAATGATATTTAAAATAGGATGTGAGGATTTAGTTTGTTTACCTCCCTGACAGTCTCCACACACTTTGTCAGTGTTGAACTTTAGAGTTGGTAGTCCTTTTACAGCATCATACTTCAGAAGTTTTTGGATGCTTCTGACATTAGCATGACCTAACTTCTGATGCCAAAGCTCTGCTTCATCTAGTTTGCTGATCAAACATTTTCCTTCTTGATTAGCCTGATAACAGTTGTCATTTGTCCTGCTACCAAACATAACACACTTGTTAGTTTGATCATATACTTCACAAACATCTTTATCGAACTTAACAATCATTCCATCATCACACAACTGACTGATACTAATCAGATTAGCAGTGAGTCCCTCAACAAACAGAACTTGTTGGAGTTTTGGAAAATCTGGAACATTCAGAGTTCCTTTCCCTGAAATGCGACCTTTCGCACCTCCTCCATAAGTCACAGAACCTCCATTTAATTCTGAAAAATCAGTCAGACAAGATTTGTCTCCAGTCATATGTCTAGAGCAGCCACTGTCAAAATACCAGGTACCAGCAATGTTAGACTTTAGTGAAGTATAACAACATTGCAAAACTCCTTTTTGTTTTTCTTACCCACTTTCCTGTTTTCGTCTGCAATTTTCATCCTGCAGAAAGGCTTAATATGTCCAGTTCTATTGCAATAGTGACAGACATAAATTTTAGACTTACCCTTCTCATGAGTGCTTTGTTCTGCCATGTTAGAGTCATGTATGTTAGACTCAGACTTGTTTGACTTATCAGCAGAGGCTTCAGACTTACAAAATTTCACAGTGTTGCTTTCAGATTGAAATAAACTAGGATAAGCTGAATGAAGTTGCGAATATCCTAGGCCACTACCGTCAGAGGTTTTTGTGGCTAAGATTTCATCCAGAGATCCTTTACCTCTATTAATCCTGTCAAAAACCACATCAGCCTCCTTTACCTTTTCTTTGAGATTTTGCACTTCCAAATCTCTGCGGGTAAGAATGGCTTCCAGTCGAGCCAACTGTCTTCTTAACGACAGATTTTCTTCCTTTACTTTGTTGATTTCAGCAGCTTGTTCTTCACACTTTTTATCCACCAAGTTGAAATATGTAGCAACAGTTTCCATTTCCTTGGGTGAAGTAGTATATTTTGAAGTTTGTTCAACCTGAGATGAGACAGAAACAAGATAAAAGAATCGTATAATAAAGGTCGATTGCTTAGATGGAACCTTGAAGCTCAACAATACGATTTCTTATCTTTACACATTTCAGGCAAAGAAAACAATCTAGCAGATACATTAACAAGAGAATGGAAGGAGTACGATCCATCCTGAAAACAGAAAGAGAAAGATTATTAGAAAAAAGCTAAACAACTTCGTCTACAAGCACAAGAATTACAAAAAGAAGCAAGCCAAGCAGATAAAGAAGCACAGGCAATAGAATTAATGCTTAACTCATCCAGTGACAAATCAACCAAAGATTTTCCAGCAGCAACAATCAAGGATAAATCAATGGCAGAAGAACAGGCAACTGGTGGATCTCGATCTAAAGAAAAATTTGATGAAGAAGAAAGAGCTAAAGCATACTATGTTATTTTTAATGGATTAAACACATGAATATATGATGACTGGAGCAAAGCAATGATCTTCATCAACAACCAAAGCGGCATCATCTACAAAAAATACCCTAGCCTATAGGAAGCAAAAAATGCACTAACAGAGTACCGAAGTACTTATGCAACAAAAGCAGCAATGACAGGACAACCACTTCAATCAAGAATGGCAAGTTTAGGGCGAATCCCTAATAACAACCAACTAACAATAAATTCTATCCCTACTGAACAAGAACGGGAAGAATTAACAAAACTAACTAAAGCAATTTTTGATCAAGAATATAATTTCTTGATTAACTATACAACAACAGACAAACTCTCAAGCATATACCCTATTGAAGGCACATTTCAAGGGCCCAAGGCAATCATTTTACCTGAAGCAGATCCAATTAAGACATATATGATGTTCCAAAGCGGACTCATAAGTACAATATACTTCAGAAACATGGATATATTTCAATACTTTCCAAACTATATGAAGAAGGCTATCCAGCAATATCATTCAGGAGTAATTAAGCAAAGAGAAGGATTCTTGAAGATATTTGCAACATACCCACTATTCTTTGAAGAAGGAGAACAAGCAGGATGAGTCAGACAAACAGCTATACAACTATGCCAGATAGGAGTAAGCAACCAGAACTACCCAACTATTGGAGAAACAAAGCACGAAGATATCATACAACAATTCTTAAACAATTATGTTCTGATACTACTACGGGGAATTAAGATCAGCGCACGAACAAATTATATCTCAAAATCAGTAATTATATGGAGCATGCAAGCACGAGAAAAAGAAGTTGACAGTCAAAGTCAAAAATATATAGAGAAATTCTTAAGAGATCTACAAGCAATTGATTTTGAATACACCCTAGAAATAAAACAAGAAATTTGTACAAGACTAGTGGAAGAATTTCTTGGAGATCATGCCTGTAGCATTTGTACACCAAGCACCGACGACGATGCAGACTTTGAGACAATAGAAGAAAAAAAGATGTGAAAAGACACCATCATTTTTGTACTTTTGTTTCTTTCCTTTTGTAACTACTATGTAAATTATTAGATTCTACTGTGTTGTGGTACCCCTCCAAGGGTAATTATGTAAAAGGCAGACCTTTCGTTTCCTATAAATAATGTGACTCTCATTAGGAGAGGACACACTTTCTATTGTAACATATCCTTCATATATGATAAGTTTCTTTCTCTACATATGATCTCTGGCGGATCTGAAGAAGGCTACAGCGAAGAAGCTATCTTGCCGAATTGATCTTGAGATCTTAAAGAAGAAACATTTCAGGTATGAAATCACAAAACTCTTTTACAAAGTTCAACATATCAAGCATGAAATGTCAAAGTGGCAACCTATATCGCTGTGACAGCATATAGCAGGCCCGACAGAGTAATAAATGATATTAAGAACATAGAAGTTAAATTAGATTATAATAATTATAATCAATATCATATACTAACAAGTATAAATAAAAAATTAGTTGTTGCATTAATAGACACAGGATCTTGTACAAGTTTTATAAGTGAAGATCTAGCAACAGAGATTTATGATTTATATCCAGAAGTAACATATATTACTCTTGAAGGAACTCCAGTACGAAACACTAAATATACATCTGTTAATATTATTTTTAGTAAGACACAGTAAAAATAGAAATACCAATTGATGGAAGAACTAAACAAGAACAAAAAGAAATAATATTAGGAATAGATTTTCTAGAAAACTTTAATTATAAAATAAAAAGTAAAGAATTAATACTATAAATACGAGGTGAAAAATTTAAAATCCCACGAATAAATTTATATAAAGAAAATATTAAACAATTACTATGAATATTTTTGAAAAGGGAGAAAGCTCAAGGCAAGAGCAAGAAGATAAAGAAGATATAAAAGAAATAATAAAAACAGAATCAATTTGAGAATATTTGTCTGATATAATATTTGATAATAAAATAATAAATAAAGTACGGAAAAAAGGAGAATTAACACTTAATTCCAAAGAAAGTATAGAAATCCCAACATTTAATAAAAGAATATCAAATATATTAAATCGAGAAAATATAGTTTACTATGGATTAATGAGTGGAGAATCATTAGTATACATGAATCAAGCAAATTATGAATTCCAAGCATACATAAAGAATAAAGAAAAAATAATAGAAAAAATACCTAAAAGAGATCAGAAGAAATTAGGATACATACATATTAGAATAATACAAATAATACTAAAATCTACTTATTTCACAAGAATAGATTCACCCGTACAATTACAAATTGTTGACAATAGAATTATGAATGAAAAAGAAAAAATTATAGGAGAAATAGATGGCAATCTAGGTTTTGACATCATTAAATTCAATGTTGCATTACAATATGGAATTCCTTTCCAAACACAAACCTTTAGTGATGCAATTGGAGTCCGATGTAATTTTGTTAAAAAGGATTTAATGAAATCCTTAGACATACCATTTACTGTAAGTTACAAAGTATCTTATGCATTAACTAATAGTAATTTAAGTATAATTTTTCAACATAGAGATAGAATATATACAGACGAACTATTAAGTACTACAAGTACTGTAATAAAAAAAGATAATAGCCTACAAAAATTCATTCAACGAAGTTCATCTCAAAGAATTCAAAATAATACATCAATCTCAAAAGGTATCATAGAACAAGCAAGAGCTAGTACAAGTAATATAAGCCAGAATAAATGGCCTGAGCCACTAAAAAGACAAACATTACATTCAGATAATCAAATGACACAACTAAATAAACAAATACAAGAATTAAAAACAGTAGTTACAGAAATAAATGATAAAATATAATGTTTATATTACAACTTAGAATTAGAAATGTGTATTAGAAATAAAAAATATGAAAATATTAGAAATAAAAACAATTATAATTGAAATAAATAAAAGAGAAATAATTGAAGGGTATTTATGGAAGAAAAATTGATGAAAAAGTGCTTTTGCTATTTTTTGGAGTATTTCATAAAGGTTGTTATTTACTAAAGTATATTTAACCAAATTGCTATAATAGATTTTTGCTCATTTTTTATTATACATCATAAAAATATTCAATTGCTATAATTTTTCACAAAAATACCCAAAAGTATAATATTTTATATTGGGATTTATTTTAACTTGAAACTAATGCAATTATTAGTATTATTATGATGAGATCATTGTCATTCAGACCAATAAAAATAAGTGGAAATAAATTAAAAATATGTGTTCGTAGGAATCGCGAATGAATTATTAGGTAGAACCGGGTCCGTTTCTGTTGGAATTGGATCAGTCAAAGTATTATGCGAATCCAGGTTGGAATAAATTCAGAATCAGGTATGAACTTGAGTTAGTATCGGTTCAGAATTGGGTCATGATACTGACCTGATTCTAACTTGTGTCTGATTTTATCTAATACTCGCATGTGATTCCAACACGGATCGGTTTTCGGTCGAAATCGGTTGGTTTCATTTTTTTTTCAAAATTTTGAAATTTGTTCGATGTGCTTTATATTTCAAAAATTTTCACTTTCAATATAGTCAAATTAACGTATTAAGTATGCTGACATGAACACATGCATGGCAATTGACATATTCTTTGATTAGATGAGTGAATGCAAATTACTAATACAGTGAAATGCAAATGAGTGGATGACCTTTACAGTACTGATCAATCCAATCAATTTATGAAAATAATTGAGATTGGTGACTGTATAATCGAATGCATATGCAAAGTAGCTTACACTTTCGCTATATTTTCATTCCTCCAACTCTTCATCTTAATCATATTCACTTTATCCTTTTTCTTAAAAATGGAGAATTGGTGCGCTTTATTTGTTCACTATAATGCTCAATTGGATGAATCGTGCAATTACATTGGCGGAAAAGCAAGGTTGGTTTACTTACCAGCGACCAATCTTTCCATATATGCATTAAGAAACAACATCTAGTTGATTTTCAATTCAGAAAAATTTCCCGGTGAGTATAATATCTATTATATACATCTCAAAGTTGAAGTGAATGAATTGTAAGATCATTGTTGGCGACATATGTTGATCTCCAGTGGCTTTTCACTTTTTATTCGGTTTCAAATATTAATGTTATTATGAATAATATAATCAACACCGGTGGTGGGAGTTCACAACGGGGGTAAGGAAATTCGATAGAAATATCCTTCCTTTTATGTTATGTTTTGGTATGTCAAAGTATATAAATGTCATCTTAGATTTTTTCAGCTTAGATGAAAAATGTGAAGTCCTGTATAGGTTCTTTTATCGAGTTGTAAGCTGATACTAATATGGAGACTAGACCGACCATTTAGTCTAGTACGCGCAAAAGATTCAACTGGCTAAATTGAACAGTAAACTCTATAATCCTGGAAAACTACGAGTCTAGTGGAAGTATGGATTTTGCCAAGTATGAAACCAGCAAGTATGGTACAATAAATCAAACCGTACTTAACAGCAAAGGGACCAAGCATACTTTAAAAGGATGACATCATCAACATGGACTTGCAAGTATGACAGCACCAGCGTAGACTTTCTAGTAAAGGTCCCATCACATAAAGACAAGAAGAATTGTTTGAGGAATGTACTGAAGAAGTATAGACTTTAAGGATTGGAAAAGCCCTAAAGTCTGCAAGCACGAAATACCAAGTTTCGTTACCTAGGACAACCAGTCTAGAATTCCTCAAACTGGAAAATAATGTTGTTCTTACAAAAAGACGAACTGTCTCTATTAAAATTAGAAAAAGGCGGAGCAGGTGCAAAACATCTGAAAAAGCACCACCCACCCGCCAAACGCAACAGCCAATAGAGACATTCAGTTGGACACCTTCCAATCTATCGCTAATGGGTAACTATTTTCAAACCTTTAATCTCACGACTATAAATACCGGATAAATCAACAGAAGAAGGTTACGAGTCACAAATTCACAATGCATACTATGTACGAACTCATACCAAAAAAGTCTTACAGTGTACGTGAAAGATAACACCATTTAAGCTTATTTTTAAGGCTTTTTAGCTTTTCGGTGTGTCACCTGTGTGAGCACAAGACTCGGAATCTCAATATTCTTGCATTACTTCTTGGTAGTCTTTTTCTCACAGAAAGACTACAACAGTCAAGTACGTCTTATACTCTGACTCTTACAGGTAACTTGCCACTGAGAAGATAGTTCATGGGGGAACTATAAACACCCCATTCCGGCTACAAAGAGGTTGAGTCCGCCCACACTCTGAGAAGCTGTGAAGCGAATAATCAAGCAATGACTAGGCGAGTGCACTTGTTGATCGATGGACGAGGAATTCACCGACAAGCTATAGATCACAGAGTTTTATGCTTAGTGGATTACGAGACCGAGTGTCTGAAGAGTGGATGTAGAACGGTTTAGTCTGAACCACTATAAATCTGTTTGTCATTTATTGTTTTCCTTACTTATTTGTCAGCGTACTTATACTTTAAAACTCAACACACAAGTGTTGTAGTATATACTGAATACTGACATTAAGCCTAGTTAATGCTAAGTACCTGAATGAGATTTGACAAGCCAAGCTGACACGTCACCCTCAACTTGGGTAAGTGCAAGCTTATCGAACAAACAACTTAATTTTTGCTGTGCATATACTTTATACTCTGATGAACCAGGACCAACAAGTGGTATCAGAGAGGTCAGTCCTTACAAACTGGTCATTTTGAGTCGCTTAGGACTCGTATCCATTCCTTGCACATTTTTTGTTGTCGTATTCTAGCTCAGGTACAACCATAATGAATAAGATAAACCTGCCGCTGTACAATCTAGCAAACACATGAAGAATGCTAGAAGCACTTAAAGGAATGCTGAAGGAATAAAGCAAGTTGTTGTTGAATCTCAGCAGGACTGACTGAGATATCAGCAGACTACCAACTGCCAGCAAATGCACGCCAGCAATCAACATTCAACATGAGTCGTGAAACAGAAGGATCCAAATCACAAGGAAATCCGATGAATTAGAGAGAAGGATAATCAACAGACAATTGGAAGGTTTCAAGATTTAAACACAAAGATCCGTTCTCACAAAGATGGCTCAGATAAGGAGAACGTCAATCAGAGACGAAGGAGACCTGAAGAGTCTCTGTGCATTCACTGAAAAATGAAGAATAGAGATTGACAAGAAGACACTCTGTGTCTAATGGATAAGATTCAAACAGTCTTTTGAATCTACACTTATAAATGTGACAATCTAAAGAGCTTGAGAGGTTCACAAAATCTACAATAGAGAAGCTAAAAAGGATCAAAATAATCTCAAAATCAAGCGAACTCACATCCAAGCATTCATTGGGTCGAGGCTTTACATAAGCTTTCGAATTTAAAGCTCGAGACCTCTAAAGTCTTACTTCTAAGGTTATTTTTGGGATTCTTTGTATCCTAGAAAGAATATAGCAGTCACCTTGCACTGCAAGCGTGATTATCACGGGCTATTGCCAACAAAGGAAATGTTCTGGGAAGAACTATAAAATTTCCAAGGTCGACGTCCGAGCAGAAGGGAGGTTTGTCCTCACACTAAGGAGTTTCAAAGTGAAGATTGAAGACCGAGGTGCTTGAAGGTGTGCGCTGACCAGACGAAGGAGCTTCTCAAAGTTAGAGATCAAGTTTGACCTTGTAATCAATCATAATGAATTTTCAGTCACGAGGACTGAAGAGTGGACATAGAAAAGTTGTTAGAACCACTATAAATCCCGTGTTCATTTACTTCTTTCATTTTGTTACTTATTGTTTATCTTGAAGCTCAATGCACCAAGTGTTGTAGTCTAACTTGAAGTAAATATTACAAATATTCGAGCTTAAACACATTTGATAAACATTTTCTAAGTCGTGACCGTAGCAATATAAGTGTAAGATATTATTAAACATTTTGGTGCAACTATAGATACTCTGATCAGGGACCAACAAGAGGTATCAGAGCGGTTGGTCTTTACAGACTAGCTGCTTCTGAGTCGCCTAAGACCAGATCCATTTTTCCTAGCATATTTCTTGTGTTTTCTGTGTTGAGCTCAGGATAAAGATAATGACGAACAACACAAAGTTGGGAAGGTTTTCCCCGGAAACCTACAACACCTGGAAAAAGAGGTCATTGATCACGTTAAAGAATATTTATCCCAAGACGGGGCAGGTGATCGAGCAAGGACCCATCAATATCTAGAAGGTGAATGTCAGAATTGGCAACAACATAAATGGACCAGAGATGGTTGACAAACCATACGAGCACTGGAGTCCAGAGTATCGAGTTCGTGCTCAACTGGACTACCTAGCTATAGATTTAATCTTAAATTCTCTATCAAAATCGCTGATGACTGAAGCCATGGAGTACAAGAATGCCAAGGAAATGTGGGATTTTCTTGGCACATTGATCAAGGAGACTGCTCAAATGAAGAGGAACAAGCTACAACAGTGCATAGACAAGTACGAGTCATTCTAGAAGCTTCCAGGAGAAACAATCAAATAAATGGAAGTTAGATTTAACTCCATAATAGCCGAATTGAAGAAGTTGGGGAAAACGTATGAACATCCCGACATAAATTCAAAGCTATTATCCTAGATGCCGAAAAAGACTAGTTTGTCAAAGTGACAAGCCTGAAGGAGAAAGATCTATCAACTATTAGCACAAAAGATGTATTCGCCCAGCTTCAAGCACATGAATGGGACATCATGCAGATCAACAAAAATGAAGCTGTGCGAGCTGCAGTATCCATTGAAGATCACCGCGAGGATGCAACATCTTTCGTGAAGGGAGATGCACAAAAGTGGAAAACAAAAAAGTCATTCCACTCAGATCGTCCAGTGATATGTGTGTAATTTGTGTTGTTTTATAGTGTTTAATTGCATGAATGGATGTGAATTAGGTGCACAAATCACACACATATCTCTTCTTTTGGTTGATTTTACCTTCACTTGGTGTTTTGAGAGGTGTTTGAGTGTGCAGGGCATGAAACGAGCAAGAAATCCGGGTTTTCGAGCGAAATTTGGCCAAGAATAAAAACTATCCCGAGTGGGACAGGATCATCCCGTTCGGGACCATCATCCCGTGCGGGACGCCATGGTTCCGTTCGGGACCGAAGTTCGGGAGACAACATTCCATTCGGAATTCGGAAATTTGGCGAGAATTTTTGGTGCTGAGTCATCCCACTCGGGACAAGTCATCCCATTCGGGACCAAACCATCCCACTCGGGATGGGCCAAATTCTATGAGCTTTTCAGGAATACCATCCCATTCGGGATGAAACCATTCCACTCGGGACCGAAGCGGGAATTTCAGCTATAAAAGCAAGGGAAATCACAGTTAGAAGGAGAGACTTCATACAACTTTGGGGATCAAATGAGACTCGAGAAAAGGCATAGAAGGGCTGTTCCAAAGGTTAAAAACCAGAGATCATGGAGAGGAAACATCACGGAATTGAAGATCTATAATCTAATTCCTAAGATTTCTTGATCCTTTCTCTTTCTATGTTCAATTTGGGGAGAATGATGTTTTACTTTGAATTCATGAGTAGCTAATTCTATTGTTGAGGTTTAGGATGTGATTGGGAAGATTGATTGATATTGTTTGGATTTGGTGTTTAGAATTTCCAAGGATTTAATTATTGTTGATGATTTCAAATTGTGTTTCATATATGCTTGATCATCATGTATGGATAATATGCCTCAATTGACTAGCTATATTGGTTGGTGAAATTGTGGGAGAAAACAACAATAATTGGGTATCCTTTCATTTAGAAGATAGGTGATTAGGTATTCAAATCTAGAATTCTTGAGCTATTGGGAGTCAATTGGAATCAATAAACCTAGATTTAGGTTGAGATAAATGTTGATCTACTAGTATTACACCGGTATTAAGTGTAATAGTTATATTAGAGAATTGATCCAAATTGATAAATGGAAATTGGTTTTTTTGACAAATCCAAACATAATTCCCAATCTTCACAATCCATCCTAAGTACCTCAACTTTTCTCTCTTTTGTTATTTTTCATAAGGTGTTTGGAGTTAAATTTAGTTAATAGAATTAAGTTCAAAGATTTCACTATTTTATAATTGAAAACCTCAAGCTATTTGATCACATCTAGATATTTAAGCTTTAAAATCAATCTCTTTTATTCATTGCAACGGGCGAGTTGATTCTCTGTGTTCGATAATTTACTTGATTAAAAAAATACTGCATCAAGTTTTGGCGCCGTTGCCGGGGACTCAAAGTGTAGGTCGTTGCATAATATTAGGGGATTTAAAGCTTGGTAGTCTAGATTTTATTATATTGTTTATTTAATTCAAATTTTCATTGGTGCAGGTCGTGTATGATTACTCGATCTAAGGCAAAGAGAAGATTATAACTTATAATAGAGGAAAAAGAGAACGAATATATGGCAGGAGAAGAACACATGAATGATAGGCAGATGATAGAGAATCTGCAGAGACAGTTGGAAGAAGTAAGAGCTCAAGTCAATAATACAAGGGAACGTAATCCGAGGGAAGAAAGGAGGAATCCTCTTCAAAATTTGTTCCGACCGCAAAGAGGAGAACCAAATGCTGGATTCAACATTCATACTGATGCCACTCATTTTGAGATCAAACCCCAGCTTGCTCAAATGGTACAAAAGAACCAGTTTGGGGGAAAGCCGAGTGAAGATCCTAATTCTCACATCATACAGTTTCTGGAGGTAGCGGATATGATCAAAATCAACCAAGTCCCTCAAGACCAAATAAGAATGTATCTGTTCACGTTTTCCTTGAAGGATGAGGCCAATGCTTGGTTGGTGGGTCTGAACAAAAATGAAATCCGAACCTGGGAGGATTTGAAGGAGAGGTTTCTGTTGAAGTATTTTCCACCAGGATTGACACTAAAGAGGAAAGCAGAAATTCAGTCATTCAGCCAGCAGTATGATGAGCCACTCTACGAGGCATGGGATAGATTCCGAGAGTTGCTGCGGAGAAATCCGAAACAAGGGATGTCTAATGCTCAGAAAATCTGCCAATTTTATGCCGGCGTGGATAACGACACTCAATTGCGGCTGGATAATATTGGTGGAGGAGATTTCCTTGATATGGAGGAAGAAGAGGCCATGAGGGCCATTGAAAAGTTGGCAGAAAACAATTACAAATGGCCAAAGGAAAGAAGAGATTACAGGGTTGTGAAGAGTGAGGATGTGATGAAGGACCAGGATGAAATGAAGGAGAAGATGGCTTCTATGGAAACAAAAATGGATTTAATTCTTTTGGATAGAACTCAACAGCAACAACAACAAATGGGGAGTTCATCCAGGGGAGGAAATTCGTCTTCTAATCAAAGCTGCGAAATGGGGCAGATGGAGGCTCAACCTGTTGAAGATGTCAATTTTGTTGGTATAGGTGGCTTTGGGAACTATCGAAGGCCGTATTATCAGTATGATAATCCACCTTATCATCCCAAGAACCGATACCATCCAAATTTTTCCTATGGGAATCCGAACAATGCTTTGAATCCAACACCTGAATTTGAGCAGAGAGGAGAAGGATCGAATCAGATGAGTGGAAATGATAATTCGAGAAAGCAATATGCGCAGCAGGAAAGAAGAGTGCAAAGTTCGAAAGATGAAGAGCTCAAGAAGAGATTTGTCAAATATGACAGTATGTTGATGGAGATGCAGAATCAGATCTCAACTATTGCGAAGCATGTGAGTGGGAAACATCAACAGGGGCAGTTTCCCAGTGATACTGAAGCAAATCCAAAAAAGAATGTCAGTGCTATAACCACGAGAAGTGGTAAGTCTTATGAGGAACCTCATGATCTCACATTGGGTAAGGAGAAGAAGGAGCACAAGGACAAGGTTTTAGAAGAGGAGGAGATTGAAGTGGAAGTTACTCCCCAACTAGTCAAAACACAAAAGGGGAGCACATCCGAGAAAATTTCCAAAGGGGGCAATCTACCCTTTCCTCAGAGACTTGCAAAGCAGAGATTGAGCAAACAGTTTGCAAGATTTTTAGATCATTTAAGCAGGGTTCACATCAACTTGCCGTTGCTGGAAGTGCTACAGGATATTCCAGGGTACACCAAATTCTTGAAGGAATTGGTGACACAAAAGAGGAAGTTTGGGGATTTTGAAACTGTAAACTTATTCGAAGAATGCAGTGCGGTGATACAGCAGAAGATGCCTTTCAAAAGGCAAGATCCCGAGATTTTCACGATTTCATGTGTCATTGGTGGACTTGAATTTGGCCATGCTTAATGTGATTCGGGTGCGAGCATCAATTTGATGTCACTTTCTATTTTCAAGAGACTACAAATTTGGGAGATCAAACCAAGAACCATCACTCTCTAAATGGCGGATCGCTCCATTTCATACCCGAAAGGTATTGTGGAGGATGTGTTGGTAAGAGTTAATGTTTTTATTTTCCCTGCAGATTTTGTTGTTCTTGACATGGAGGAAGACAAGAATGTGCCTTTGATCTTGGGGAGACCGTTCTTGGCCACTGGAGGAGCACTGATTGATGTTAGAAAGGGGGAGCTGACTCTCCGCTTTAATGATCAGAAAATTTCATTTTCTATTTCTGATGCGATGAAGAAGCACGAAGGAAGGTATGAGGAGTGTAATAACATCGAGGTAATTTCTACTCCTTTGTTATTTGGTAATGTGAAGAAAGATGCATTAGAAGAAGTTATTCATGATTCTTTAAACTATAATATTGGTTTTGATGAGCTTTATGAGGTTTCTGATGAGTTATTAGAAATGGTGAATGCTTTGGATAATGCGCTGGAGGTAAAACCCAAGCAGGATGTCAAGTTTTTGGAGTTGAGGACGAAGGAGAAGGAACAGGAAGCAAAATTCAAGAAGGAAAGGAGCAAGACCGAAGCTCCAGTGGTGGAGTTGAAGAAATTGCCAGACCACCTCCGATATGTGTTCCTTGGGGAGAATGACACATATCCAGTCATTGTTGCTTCGGCGTTGTCTGCCGTGGAGATTGAAAAGCTCTCAAGGGTCCTGAGAATGCACCGATCAGCTATAGGTTGGCAGATTTCCGACATAAAGGGAATCAGCCCGTCAATAGTCATGCATAAGATCATCCTTGAATAAAGGAGCAAACCGAAGAGACAACAACAGAGGAGACTCAATCCGAAAATGCAAGAAGTGGTGAAAAAGGAGGTTTTGAAGCTGCTGGATAACAACATTATCAACGCCCCTAGTGATAGTGAGTGGGTCAGTCCGACTCACATGGTTCCGAATAAAGGGGGGTTCAAGAAAGTTATCAAGCCAAACGGTGAAGAAGTTATTGAGAGACCAACTACTGGATGGCGTTTCTGCATTGATTACAGCGCTTTAAATAATGCAACTCTAAAAGATCATTTTCCTTTACCCTTTATTGATCAAATGCTTGATCGTCTTGCAGGTAAATCTCATTACTGTTTTTTTGATGGGTACTCTGGATACAATCAGATTGTGGTGGCACCTGAAGACCAGCAGAAGACATCTTTCACTTGTTCGTACGGGATTTTTGCTTATCGGAGGATGCCCTTTGGGTTGTGCAATGCACCGACGACATTTCAAAGTTGTTTGATGTCCATTTTTCATGGTTTTATTGAGAATATGATGGAAGTTTTTATGGACGATTTTTCTGTGTTTGGTGTGTCATTTGATGATTGTCTGGAAAATTTGAAAAATGTTTTACAAAGATGTGAGGAGACTAACCTGGTGTTAAATTGGGAAAAATGTCATTTCATGGTTAGAGAAGGTATAGTCCTATGTCATAAAGTCTCTAGTGCAGGGATAGAAGTAGACAAGGCTAAGGTTGTAGAGATTGAACAACTTCCTATGCCTAAGACAATAAAAGGGGTTGGGAGTTTCTTGGGACATGTCGGGTTTTATAAGAGATTCATTCAGGATTTTTCCAAGATAACTAAACCTTTGTGCAAGTTGTTAGAGAAGGATATTCCCTTTGACTTTAGTGATGATTCTGTGAAAGCTCTAGAGACTTTGAAGAAGGCTTTAGTGATAGCCCAAGTGTTAGTGACTCCAGATTGGAATCAGGATTTTGTGTTGATGTGTGATGCTAGCGATGCTGCTTTGGGGGTAGCTTTTGGACAGATTAGAGATAATATTTTTGGGTTATCGCTTATGCTAGCAAAATGTTGAATCCTGCTCAATTAAATTACACTGTTACTGAAAAAGAATTACTTGCTGTTGTTTTCGCTTATGATAAGTTTCGTGCTTATTTGGTAGGAGAAAAGTCTGTGGTTTATACTTTTCATTCTGTCATTAAGTATTTGTTTGCTAAAACAGACTCGAAACCTAGATTGATTAGATGGATTTTGCTTTTGAAAGAATTTGACATGGAAATTCGTGATAGAAAAGGTTGTGAAAATGTGATAGCAGATCATCTGTCTAGGTTAGAGAATCCAGTTAATGGGGATGATCATGGTGAGTTAATTAGAGAGGATTTTCCTGATGAGAACATTCTAAGTGTGGAAGTTGCTAGTATGCCTTGGTATGCATAGTTTTGCAATTATTTGGTTGCAGGTGTGTTGCCTCCGGATTTGGAGCCTTATCAGCGAAAGAAGTTTCTTAAGGAGGCCAAGTTCTACTACTGGGAAGAACCGTATCTATTTCGTAGGTGTGCTGACGGTATGATTCACATGTGTGTTCATCAAAGCGAATGGAGAAAGATTATTGAAGATTGCCATCTGTCAGTAAGTGGGGGCCACTTTGGTGCAAACCGAATTGCGTTGAAGGTACTTGTATGTGGTTTTTATTGGCCTTCTGTGTTTAAAGATTGTGTTGCTATGGTAAAGGCATGTGATAGATGCCAGAGAATGGGGAATATAACCCGAAGGGATGAGATGCCTCAGAAGATCTTCATTGAGGTTGACATATTTGATGTTTGGGGCATCGACTTTATGGGTCCATTTCCACCATCTTTTGGTTTTAAGTTGATTCTTTTGGCTGTGGACTATGTGTCTCGATGGGTCGAGGCCATAGCAACTGTTACTAATGATTCTCAAGTTGTGCTCAAGTTTTTGCAGGCTTTAGTATCTCGATTTGGCATTCCTAGGGCTTTGGTGAGTGATGGAGGAAGCCACTTTTGTAACAGGCTCATGGATAAGCTCTTGGCAAGGTACCGAGTGTGGCAAAGAGTTACAACAGCCTATCACCCACAAGCTAATGGACAAGCAGAATTAGCTAACCGGGAGATCAAGCAGGTGTTGGAAAAGACGGTGTTGACTCAGAAGGATTGGAGCAAGCGACTTGATGAGGCATTGTAGGCCTATCGAACAGCTTTCAAAACACCAATTGGAATGTCCCCGTATCAACTGGTTTTTGGCAAATCTTGCCATCTTCCGGTTGAGGTTGAGCACAAGGCATTTTGGGCGATTAAAACTTTGAATTTTGATTTTCTGCAGGCTCAAGGGGATCGGGTGAACAAGTTGAATGAGTTGGAAGAATGGAGACAAGAAGCATATGAGAGCACGAGAATCTACAAAGAGAGGGCCAAACGATTCCAAGATAAGAATATCCAGGTGAAAGAGTTTTATACAGGTGACATGGTTCTTGTGTTTAATTCTCGGTTGAAATTATTTCCGGGTAAATTCTGTTCTCGTTGGGCAGGTCTATACTAGGTGCATGCGATGTTCAAGAATGGTACGCTGGAACTTGAGACTTAGGATGGGCATCGATTTAAGGTGAATGGGCACTGTGTCAAGAGATTTCATACTCCCGAGTCTCCTCGGCTTGTAAGCGAAATCTCTCTTGTATGATGGTAAGTCTGGTAAGTCGTCGAGCTCCCGATGATAAATGAAGCGCTTCTTGGGAGGCAACCCAAGTACACTTTCATTGTTTTGAGTCTTTAAGTTGTTATATGTTGGTATTTCGATATTTTTAGCATTATGTCAAATTTGGGGGATGTAGTTTTTGGGGTGTTTGTGCGGTATTTGCATTTAAAATAAAAAAACAAAAAGATAACGTCAAATTTGATGTATCTCGAGCGGGAAGCATTGGTCCCGTTCGGGACCGAGTCTTTTCACGCAAAAAAACGGCCGGTTTGACCGTCCCGAACAAGATAGGTTAAGTCCCGTTCGGGACCCTTGGTGGGTTTTTAAAAATTTCGGCGTGTTTCAATTCATCTGCGACGTCTTCCTCCCGAACGGTACTCCATCTTTTTCCTTCCGATTTATATGCAAATTTCTGGCCGTCCAAAGGTATGTTTCATTTCTATTTCATCTTACATTGTCTCATTTCTTCATTTTATGGAAGATTCATGCTTTATTCTGTGCGAAATTAGTTGGAAATTCGACTTTGGGGGTTTTTTAAAATTGTCAATCCTTAGAACGATTTTAAGTTTGGGGGTTGGGTTTGATGCTTTGAATGTTCTTATTATGTGTATATATTTGCGAATTTGTTGGCCTTGGTTTCAATTGAACGATTTATGGGTGTTGAATGATGGAATTTTGAGAATGAAAATGTTTGTAGTCCAAGTTATCCTTGTTCTGCAACTCTTACTTCTTTGGGCTTAAAAGAGGATGTTGAGGCGATGTTTCATGTGATTGGTTGGGATAAACTGCGAACAGAGAAGTGGCAAGCTTATATGGATCAAACAAAAGAATTTTTGGCATCGGCATCTGTTGACCGAAGTTCGGGCAACTGGCCGACTAAGGTAAGCTTCAAGATAGGGGGACGCGCTTATTCCCTTACACATGCAGAGTTGGATGCTATATTCGGTTGTGCGGAAGGCTCGGGTTATGCACCTGATGATTTTAATGCAAAAGAGTTTTGGATAAATATATCTGGAGAGGTGGTTCATGGTAACTTGAAAATGAAATTGGTGAAAGAGTCTTTGATCAGGAATCCCGTCCTTAGATACATTCACAAGACAATATCTAATTCGGAATCTGGACGGAACGAGTCGAATAATGTCACCATAGCAGAGTTATTCATGCTGTCTTCTATGCTCTCCGGGAAATCTGTCTCCATGGCTGCTGTGGCTATGGACAATTGGAGCCGAGTGCCATCTCAGAGTCGGAGTAACATTCATTGCGGTGGCATGATAACCCCGATACTCGATCATTTTGGGATTTACAGACTGGGGGATCCCGTGCCAGCTGGGGTGGTTGATTTGCCGATCCTTACCTTGGCTAAGTACATTACTGCTTCCAGACAGGGTGTTTATTTTTACAAGGTTGTGGATGATGTGTGGATGCGGCTTCCCAACTACGATGCTACGCATATCTCGGACCATAACAATAAGGAGAATTGGTTGTTGGACACTCCTCAGCATCACGAGTTTTGGTACAAGAAGGGCCGTGAAAGGAATTTTGCAAGGTATGAGGTTCAGAATTTGGTGGTTGAAGAACATGAAGGCGAAGACATGGAGGACGACCAATTAGGTGACCATGGAGCAGGTGCATCCTCGTCTGTGGGAGGTGCTATGTGGCAGAGTGATATGCTTGATATGATGAGAGGACTGACCACGTCGATGGCAGGTTTGGATATGAGGATGACTACATCGGGGACAGATGTGACGGCTATCCGAGCTGATATGGTCCAGCAGAGGGCGTAGTTTGAGAGTCGTGTTAATCAGGTGGACGCTCGTTTGACTGGAGTGCAGGATGAGGTGCATGATTTATACTATCACCTTCCGGCTTACTATCATCGTCGCCGGTTACATGAGGATCCTTCGGGTCCTAATCAGCAGTGATTACCGTCTTTCCGTCTTTTCAAACTTAGTCTTGCTTTGGACTAAGTTTGGGGGGGTGGGACGGACGCCGGTTTATTATACTCTCTATTGCTTATTTAGTTTATGTTAATGTCTAGTTTATGTTTATGTTTGGTTAATTTAGTTCTCGAATTGGTTGTATTAAAGTATGACTTGATGTTTCTGTTGAAGACAATTTTTATTTGGAGGAAATTTTTGTTTTTAAAGGTTGTTTCTCTATGGTGATGTTGAGCAGGTGGATAGAGCTTTTACAGACGGAAACATGCTGAAATTTTTGTGTTTCGTGCTCTTAAAACCATCGGAAGTGGGGTACACAAGTTTTTAACACTTAATTCTAACATTAGCATGAGTTGAATGATATATTTGTGAATTAGATGCTTGTCAGTGAAGTGTGCTTTAAAACGAAAAACTAAAGTCTGAGATTGGATTTGTGATGAAGCATGATCATGATTTGATTTCACTTGAGCTTATGATAGGGCAGAATCAATTGATGTTGATGCATGTGTAGGTTGAACAAATTTTGCATTTGACTTCATGTTATATTTATGTTTAGAACTCAATACCTTAAAATTTGTGAGAAATGAGTCTGGTTCGGTTGTGAGAGGCGAGGCACAAGTGGAATAAGTAAAGTCTGTCGATATCACTTTGTTTAACAAACCACATTGAACTAGGAAATGATGTTAGGCCATTCTTTCTTTGATCTAACCTTACATGATTTGGAGAATAAGGTGGAAATATATTATCCTAACCGTTCTTTTGGAGCCAAGTTGAGCCATAATTTGTTCGAATAATGTTAGGAAAAATTTTGAGGTTGGGATGGAAATTGGAAAGTAAAAATTGAGAGTTTAGAATTGAAAGAAAGTGAGAGCATTGTAAATATTGAAGAAGCAATTCTGACGAGGGATATATGAAAAAAACAATAGAAAACATTTTGTGTAAAATACTGAGAATTGTTCAAAAAAAAAAAAAGGGTTGATAAGAGTAGTATGAATTTATTGTTGAAGGATTAAATGGCTGTGTGTTGGAGCAGTGAAAATGGGGATGAATTAGTCACTTTAGCCAAAACACCCTACCTGTTAGTAAGCCACGTTACAACCAAATTTAAGTCCTATCGGATTCTAAGATGATGTGGTGATGTGAACAAGTGTGGTTGAGATGAACAATATGAATGAAGCTTGTGCACTTGTGCTAGAGAGAAAGAAAATTAATCCTACGCAGCTGAGTGTGAGTGTTACACTTAAATATGTCACATGTCAGTAAGGTTGAGTTCTTCGTATAAATACAAACATGATGGATATTGAAAAATTTGTGAAATCGAAACATGCATTGACAAATAGTGATGAGCTGTGAAGCATTGCACCAAGTGAATAAAAATCTTGTTTCTTGTTTTTGATTGAGGACAATCAAAGGCATAAGTTTGTGTTGTTTTATAGTGTTTAATTGCATGAATGGATGTGAATTAGGTGCACAAATCACACACATATCTCTTCTATTAGTTGATTTTACCTTCACTAGGTGTTTTGAGAGGTGTTAGAGTGTGCATGGCATGAAACGAGCAAGAAATCCGGGTATTCGAGTGAAATTTGGCCAAGAACAGGAACCGTCCCGAGTGGGACAGGATCATCCCGTTCGGGACCATCATCCCATGCGGGACGCCATGGTTTCGTTCGGGACCAAAGTTCAGGAGACAGCATTCCATTCAGAATTCGGAAATTTGGCGAGAATTTTTGGTGCTGAGTCATCCCACTCGGGACAAGTCATCCCATTTGGGACCAAGCCATCCCACTCGGGACGGACCAAATTCTGTGAGCTTTTCAGGAATACCATCCCATTCGGGATGAAACCATTCCACTCGGGACCGAAGCGCGAATTTCAGCTATAAAAGCAAGGGAAATCACAGTTAGAAGGAGAGACTTCATACATCTTTGGGATCAAAGGAGACTCGAGAAAAGGCATAGAAGGGCAGTTCCAACGGTGAAAAACCAGAGATCATGGAGAGGGAACATCACGGAATTGAAGATCTATAATCTAATTCCTAAGATTTCTTGATCCTTGCTCTTTCTATGATCAATTTGGGGAGAATGATGTTTTACTTTGAATTCATGAGTAGCTAATTCTATTGTTGAGGTTTAGGATGTGATTGGGAAGATTGATTGATATTGTTTGGATTTGGTGTTT
>JAPKLW010001525.1:132952-154174 GCA_026898455.1 Plectranthus barbatus | reverse complement strand
CTCATTCTTCCTCATCATTGGGGCTCACATCAATCTCCATAAGACCAAGTTTGATGCACAACTCCTTGAATCTTGCTTCTGGAAGGGGCTTGGTGAAGATGTCAGCCAGTTGATCTTCAGTTCTGATGTAGTCCACGCTGACATCCTTCTTCTCGACATGATCACGTATGAAGTGATGTCGAATATCTATGTGCTTGGTTCTAGAATGATGAACCGGATTCTTCGTGATGCACATAGCGCTGTTGTTGTCGCAATAGATTGGAACACAGCCAGTGTCCACTTCATAATCCTCCAGTTGTTGCTTGATCCAAATAATTTGAGCACAGCAACTGGCAGCGGCAACATATTCAGCTTCAGTGGTAGATGTAGCAACTGAGTGCTGCTTCTTGCTAAACCAACTGATTAGCTTGTGTCCTAGAAACTGACACGTACCACTGGTACTCTTTCGATCTATACGGCATCCAGCAAAATCTGAATCTGAATATCCAATGAGTGCAAGCTCATCATTTCTGGGATACCATATTCCAAGAGATTCAGTCCCCTTCAGATATTTCACTATCCTCTTTGCAGCTTCCATGTGTGACCTTTTCGGATTGGCTTGAAATCTGGCACACACTCCGACTGAGTACGAAATGTCGGGTCTGCTGGCTGTGAGATAGAGAAGTGATCCAATGATTCCTCGGTAGATGGTAGGATCAACTGATTCACCTTGTTCATCAAGAAATATTTGACAACTGGTGCTCATAGGTATCCTTAGGGACTTAGTTTTCTCTGGGCAATACTTCTGGATTAAGTCCTTGGTATACTTCCGCTGATTAATGAAAATCCCATCAGCTGACTGCTGGACCTGGAGTCCTAGGAAGTATGTCAATTTGCCCATCATACTCATCTGAAATGATGTCTGCATCAGTTGAGAAAACTTCTCGCAGAGAGATATATTCCTTGATCCGAATATGATGTCATCAACATAGATTTGCACCATCAGCATGTCACCTCCATCCTTGAGAAGGAAGAGAGTCCTATCAATCTTCCCTTTCCAAAATCCATTGCTGGTGAGGAATTGTGACAGCGTTTCGTACCAAGCCCTGGGCGCCTGTTTCAATCCATACAGGGCCTTTCTCAGCTTGTACACCTTGGTGCCTATCTCAAATCCTAGAGGTTGCTCAACATAGACCTCCTCCTTTAGCTCGCCATTCAGGAAGGCGCTCTTCACGTCCATCTAGAATACCGTGAAGCCGTGATACGCTGCATACGCAAGGAACAGCCGTATCGCCTCCATTCTTGCAACTGGTGCGAAGGTCTCATCGAAATCGATCCCTTCACACTGCCTGTAACCTTTGGCGACTAAACGAGCTTTGTTTCTGACCACGGTGCCATTCTCATCTCGCTTGTTCTTGAAAACCCACTTGGTGCCAATCACTGATTGATGTGATGGTCTCTCCACCAAGTCCCAAACATTGTTGCGAGTGAACTCAGCAAGCTCCTCTTGCATGGCATTGATCCAATCGGCAGATTCGAGCGCCACTCCTATGGAAGTAGGTTCCATTTGAGAGATAAAACAACTCAGGAGCGCACTGCCGTGTCGAGTCTTAACTGAACCTTCCGGATCACCGAGAATAGCATCGGTTGGGTGATCCCTTAGCCATCTGGGAGGACCAGCGACTGCTGGTGCCGGCTGTGAAATTGGTTCATCTGTCCTGGCGACTGGTGCTTCCACATTTTCACCAGTCGGAGCTGGAAGAATAACTGGCAGTTGAACATCACCAGTCGGAACTGGAACTGCAACTGGTGGTTGACCTTCACCAGTTGGAACTTCTTCATCAGCTCCACTGTCTGACTGGTTTCCTGAACCTTCACCAACGTTGTCAGTATCAGCTGGTACCTCCATTCCAGCTGGTTCATCGTTGTCTTCTGGCTCAAAGATTCCAGTCGGAATTCCCCCTAGATTTTTGCTAGTTCCACTCAGGGAGATTGAGTGTAAGGTCTCAGCAAGGTCGTTTGCATCACAGACCCTCTCAGGTTGCTGATGGCCACCTGAGGTAACTGGTTGTGAAGATGATCCAGTCATAGGTCTAGTCGAACCAGTTGGTTGAGCATCGGAAGAATTCCTGCCCAACTGGTCGCTGACATCCTCGACCTCAGGAACATCTTCAGCCAGTTGGCGTAAGGTCCTGCGCACTAAAGTAGCTTCATCAAAAACAACATTGCATGTTATTTCCACAAGCTGGGTAGTCTTGTTAAATACTCTATAGCCCTTGTGAGAGGGATGTCCATATCCGACAAACACACCCTCATCAGCCTTAGGCGAGAAAGCATTTAACTTCGACTTCCCATTATTATGGATATAACATGGTGAACCGAATGCACGAAGATGAGCTATAGAAGGCTTACGACCAAAATACACTTCGTAGGGAGTTTTCTGGAGTCTGTCGTTGATCCCGCTTCTATTCTGAGTGTAGCAGGCAGTCACCAACGCTTCTCCCCAGAAACTCTGTCCCAAGCCGGACTCAGCCAGCATGGACCGGACCGCTTCTTTCAGCGTCCTGTTCCTACGTTCTGCCAGTCCATTCTGCTACGGTTGCCTTGGAGTAGATCTCTCATGTTTGATCCCGGCCTCCGCGCAAAAATCCATCAGCAGACTATTGCAGAATTCAGTCCCATTGTCCGAACGAATCCGCTTCACCACAGCTTCTCTCTGTTTCTGAGCTTGGATGATCAACTCTGGAAGAATGATCTTCACCTCATCCTTGGTTCTGAGAAGCTTTACCCAGGTATAGCGCGAGTAGTCATCGACTACCACCAGCGAATATCGTCTTCCTCCAATGGTTTGCGGTGTTACTGGTCCAAACAGGTCCATGTGTAACAACTCAAGTACCTGACTGGTACTGGGGCAGACTGGCGACTGGTTCTTGAAGGACTTCCTAGTTTGTTTGCCTTGCTGGCAAGCTTTGCAAATTCCTTCCTTCTTGAACCCGCCCTTGGGAAGACCATCTACAAGATCATGCTTGGTTAGATAATTAATAGTTTTGAAATTTAGATGACTTAACCTTTTGTGCCACAGCCAGTTAGTTTCCATGGAACTGGTGGCTACAAAGCATGTATCAGTCTTCCCGCTTTGCCAGTCAACAACATAGAGACCTCCTTTCCTGACACCTTTCAGCTTGGTCTCGCCAGACTCTTCATTCTTGATCTGGCACCCTGATTTGTCAAACACAATGGTATAACCATTGTCGCACAGCTGACTGATGCTCAGGAGGTTGTGCTTCAGATTGGTGAGAAGGGACACATTCACAATTCTGACATCATCCTTCTCGATGCAGCCCTTGCTAATAACTCTGCCCTTGGAGTTATCACCAAAAATAACTGGAGGTCCTCTGACCTTGGTGAGCTCTGAAAATAGGAACTCCTCACCAGTCATATGAGCCGAGCAACCACTATCTATGATCCACTCGCTCGATCTCTGAAGCTGTGTTGCATGATCCTGTTCCTGCAAGAAAATGAAATTATTTAGGTCCCCGATCATCAGCGGGTCCTGCAGGGTTAGATCTCTGGATCATTCCTTTTGGAATCCAGACTTGAGTAATCTTCAGCTCGGTGTTACCCTTGCTGACATCACTTGTGGCCTTTCCCTTCCTTTTAAAATAATGCATGGATATGTTTTTGGAAGGTGTGGCTGTGTGTGCGGTTCCTCTGGAAGTATTCTTCCTCCGAGGGTGTCGGAAATTTCTTTCCGACCGCTTGTGTTGCCTTGGTGGTCTCTGAAATTGTGGACCACGATGATTAGCCTTCCCAGCCCTTGAGAAAAGGTTTTGATTGGGCTCAGGTCTCCGATAGGTGTTCCTCCTATCGGGAAATATCCTTCTCTCAGTATTCAGCTGAGATTTGGATCCCTTGTAAGCATGCTGGCAACTGACATACTTGTAAGGTTGGGCGTGGAAACTCTGGACAGCTGGTGCTCTGTCGGATTCCACTGGCAGCTGACGCTGACTTCCTTGCCTTAGAATATTTCGGCTTAGTCTGCGTCCTTGGGTATGCTGGCGTCCTGTCAGCAGAGAATCTTGCCAGTTGAGGATTTTGTCTTGATGACTCACCTATGTATCTGGACTTATGGTTCCTATGCTGATTAGCCATTCTGGACTGACTGGTATTACCAGCTGGTGCTGATGCATTTACCAGTTTGCCCTTACCCTTACCAGTAGTGATTTGTTCGGGCTGGTTTATGCTCAAATCTTTTGTAAATCCCAACCCGGACTTATCAGAAGGCTTTCTCCAATGACTTAGAGCTGCTTCCAAGTCTTTTGAGCCTTTATTTAGAAAATTTATTTTATTTTCTTGCTCCAGAACGAGATTGTGAAAATTATCTCGCTCAGTTTTTGTAATTTGAAAATTTTGGAGCAACTCAAAGTGAGTCTTTTTCAAAGTGGCTAGCTCTTCTCTGACTGACCTCGATTTTTCAATCTCCTTGGTCAAAATAGAAACTTAATCTTTCAGCGAAGAATTTTCGCCAGCCAAGACATTCTTTATTTCATAAAATTTTAAAAATTCTTTTTGAAGAATGTCTATAGTGACAGCTTCTGAGTCGGAGCAATGCGACTCAGAATCGTCTAAACTGATAGAAGGCATGATATGCATTGGGGAAACTGATGATTGTACCTGATCATCAGCTGCAAGTGCCTCTTCACTGTCAGCACTTCCGTCAGCTGACTCCTCGCCAAAGGCTGCCATGAGTGCCAGTAGAGCTTCCTCTTCTGACTCCTTTTCTGACGCATACTCCCCATCATCATGGTCGGGTATGTCAGGCACTTCAGTCCTGGTCAGCATAGCCTTGGCAACGGCCTTGGAGGCGCGCTCTTCAAATAGCTTCTTTAGCCTTTCCCGCTCATTTTTGTCCACCTGTGGACATTCAAACTTTAAATGATCAGGGGATTGGCACTGGTAGCAAGCACGGGGAGCTCTCTTGACGAATTTTCCGTCAGTTGAGCTCAGAGATACTCCCTGCTTTGACTTGGCTTTCTCCAGAAGGACAGCCAGTCGTTTCATCTGTTGCTCAAGGTCAGCGATAGAGCCCTCGCTGTCTTTTGAGTTAGATCCCGATGTGGCTGGGATCTCTTTCTGCTGGTTGTGCTGGGCAGCAGGTCTGTCAGGATGGAAGGGCTTCTTGTGCTTCCATTTGAAGTCCTTCTTGACGAAGTAAGCTTCGTCTTGAGCTTTGATGCTGGGGGATCCCATGTTCCTGATGGCCTCATTCTTGTTCACCATCTGGATATCCCACTCGTGTGCCTGCAACTGAGCAAATATCTCATTGGGAGTCATCTTGGACAGGTCCTTCTCCTTCAGAGCTGTGGTCTTCACGAACCAGTCCTCCTTGGGCATCTTGGACAGGATCTTGGCATTAAGATCTTCATTTGAGTACTTCCTGTCCAGTGACTTTAGCTCGCTGACAATGGTGTTGAATCTCGCCTCCATCTCCTTGATGGTTTCTCCAGGCAGCATCTGGAAGGACTCATACTTGTCCACCGCAACCTGCAATTTGTTGCGTTTCATTTGATCAGTTTCTTGACATAAACTATCAAGATAATCCCATACTCCCTTGGCATTGTCAAACTGGAGGGCTTCCTCCATCAGCGACTTTGGAAGAGAAGCCAGGATCAACTCGTGAGCAATGGAATCCAACTGATTCCACTTCCTGTCCTCAGTATTCCATTCGTCTTGAGGCTTTGGGATCACAGCAGCTGGACGATCTCCTAGCTGGTGCTGAATCTTGGTGATCTCAATCGGCCCTGTCTCTAGCACATCTTTCATCTCTGGATGGATGCTCTTTAGAGAGATGAGCGACCTCTTTCGCCATATATCATGCTTCACAGTCTCGTAGTCGAGTAGCTTCGGATTATTCATCTTGATGTACCTGAGCTAATCAAACAGACAAACAAATAGAGCGCAAGGAAACGCGGATCACGGTCCTAAGCGACTCAGATACGAACGGTCTATAAGAACCGTCCGCTCTGATACCACTTGTTGGTCCCGGATTATCAGGGTATAACTTAGCAGCGGAAAATATGGTTAATCGTTTCTTGCACTCTGCTGGTTACTCAGCTGACTGGGACCTTGTCAGCTGGTAAGTCAACTTGCACTCTGCGTACTCAGCTGACTGGCGACTGGCTCGTCAGCTGGTAGTTCAAGACTTAGAATATTTTTAGCCTTGTTTGCACAGTTATATCAGTTTTCAGATATACACCAGCACTTGGGTGTTGGGTTTTAAATCAGTATGAAATGCAGAAAACTGATAAAAGACAAAGGATTTATAGTGGTTCGATCAACTGATCTACGTCCACTCTCCAGTCGTAGCACTGGAAATTCACTATAGAGTAATCAGGTACAAGTTGCCTACGATCTATCTCTAGCTGGTGCGACCCTTGTCCACCACTTCGCTAGATCAACCGCTCCCGGTCTTGATTCCTTCTTCAACTCTCTTCTCGGCTGGTGGAGTGCGAGCACGTCACTTCAACCTCCACAGCAGTTTGGGTGTTTAGTTCTCCCAAGAACGTATCTTCTCAATACGGCAAAAGCCCGTAATAACTCAAGTGCTGGCTGGCACAAGAGCTGCTGTGAACTTCCTCGGAAGAGAAAGAACACCAAAGAGATCTGTAACTTACAAGCTGGAAGCTTGAAGTCTCGTGTTTGATAAATCAACACACGGATAGCTTTAAGAAAAGCCTCGAAAGTTTTGCTTGCTTGCTTGAGCATAATAAATTTTGCAGTCTTTCGGTAGGTGAAGAGTATTGAATGTTGATGGATCCCAGGTATTTATAGACGCGGGATCCCATTCAAATTTTCTAGCCGTTTGGACACATCCGGAAAAGGTCTCTGTCCTCGCATGTCCTTCTGACGGCGGCAGGTAGGAATTTCCGGAAAGCACCATGCTTTTGTCCACTTTATCTGACATTGATCTCTTTATGTCAGAACGGCACTATTCGTCCCTACGAGGAATCGGAACTGGTGTCTTGAACTGATAGACTTTAAGGTATCCTTCCTTAAAGTCATACTTTGTCAGTTAATTCCTCGACGAATCTTCTTTTTGTCTCTAAGACTCTGGGAGAGAGAATCTGGAATTCTGCTGGTAACATCCGACTGGTAGATCATTCTGGTGATCTTGTGCTGGCAGTCTCTGCTGGTGACTTGCGCTGGCACAATCTAAGTCTACCAATATGTCTGATGTTAACCCTTTCTTGGAATCTCCCATGACTGGTGGCTTCACCGCTGGTGAATAGTGTCAGTGAGAACACGTATTCTGCTGGTAGGATTTGTCAGCCGTCTGCTGATGAAAACCTTTCCAACTGGTGAACAGTAGCCAGTCGTTAGCTCTTTTCTCATGCTGATGAACAGTGTCAGCACGAGTCTTGTCAGTCGCTTGCTGGTGAGACTTCTCTCAACTGGTAAGTACATCTCATGCTGGTGAACAGTAGCCAGCATGAGTCTTGATCAGCTGCGACTTACAACTCAAAAGACCTAAACAGGACTTTACATTTGAGACTAGAGCTATTCTAGAGACAAACTGACGCTGGAAGGACTTAGGTTTTGATCCACCAAAACACCAAAACTAGAATCTAAACTAATAGCTACTGGGGAAAGGAAACTTAGCCAAATTTCCCAACAACAGGAGACAAAGACATATTCACAGATCTTCAAAAGATAAGAGGACCTTCAGTCTCCTTCGATGACAACTCAAAGGCTAGAGTAATCGGTAGAGGATGCATCGAGCAAAATGGCATGCGCATTATCTACATGGCCATCGTCGACAATCTCAATCACAACTTACTAAGCATTAGTCAGCTATGTGAGAATGGATACAATGTTTCTTTCTATGATACAAGTTGTGAGATTGCTGAAAAAACTACTGAAGAAATAAAGCTTGGAGGAATCAGAAAAGGAGGACTCTACGTTGTAGATTGGAAAAGTGGTCAGCAAGCTTCATGCTTCATCACATTCAACAAGGAAGAGACCAACTGGCTATGGCACAAATGGCTAACGCATTTAAACTTAAAAACTATTAATTATATAGCCAAAAATAACATTGTCACATGATTGCCCAAAGAGACATGCAAGAATGAAGGAGTGTGTAGAGCTTGTTAACAAGGGAAACAAGTCAAGGAATCCTTCAGATCTAATCTAGAAAAGGCCACATCTAACAGAATCCTTGAGCTGTTGCACATGAATTTATTCAGGCCGGTGACTCTACCTACTGTAGGTAACAAAAATTATACCTTGGTTGTTATTGATGATTATTCCAGGTACACGTGGGTGAAACTGCTCAAGAGTAAGGATGAAGTCAAGATAATCCTACCAGAGCTGATACTTCAAGTGCAAAATGATAAAGAGCTCACGGTGAAGAGGATAAGATCTGATAATGGCACCAAATTCTGTAATAGAGCATTAATGGACTTCTGCGCCGATCCTAAGATAGGACATAAAAGGTCCACCGCAAGAACACCTCAGCAAAATGGCTTAGCAGAACGGAGGAACATAACTCTCAAGGAGGCCGTGCGAATAATTCTTGTCGATACAAATCTTGGTCAAAGACATTGGGGAGAAGCTGTAATGAATGCATGCTATATGTAGAATTGAAGTGGCTTGAATCTCAGATTCAACAAGACTTCCTACGAGATATATCATGGTCTTAAGCCTTCTTTAGCTCATCTTCGTGCTTTTGGTTCACCATGTTATATCCATAACAATGGGAAGTCAAAGTTAAGTACCTTCTGTCCCAAGGCTGATGAATGAGTGTTCCAAGGATATGGACACCCTTCTCACAAGGGTTATAGAGTACTTAATAAGACCACCAAACTTGTGGAAATAACATGCAATTTATTTTTTGAGGCTACTTTGGTGCACATGACTGTGAGATATCTAAGAGATGTGATTCATGAAACTAATAATGTCAATGAACAATCGGGCTTGAATACATGTGAAGCTGAACCAATTGATCCAGCTAGGTTTATGAGTGAATCTACATCTATGTTGAAAACCTCGGCTGGTCAGTAAACAAACGAGATGGCCGGTGATGCAACTGGTAATGCTGAGACCTCACTAAATCCTCTCAAGGAGATCACAAGTTAAGGGGGAATTCAAGAAGAAGAAATCACTCAGCAAAATGAAAGCGATGTTGAGAATCCCTAGAATAGCGAGAAGATTGGTAAAGATAGCACTGCTGAAAGTAACCAAGAGCGGACTGCTGACAAAAGATGTATCACTACAACAAACACAAATCCAGCAGATGAATCATCAACAGACAACCATTCAGCGGACACGAACTGAGCAAGTATAACTGAAAGCCTAAATAATCTACAACTTGTTGACATGCTTGTTACACGAAGTCAAATTGGAGCATCCAGCAGTCAAACGATTCCAGTTACGGAGCTACAAAGGCCAAAGTGGTTGCTGAGTAATCATCCGTCAGAAGCGATATTTGGAGATCTTTCCAATGAAATTTGAACCAGACACAACGCAATGCTAGCCTGCTTCATATCTCAGGAGGAGCCAACCAAAGTTGTTGACGCACTCAAACTTGTCGATAGGATCAACGTGATGCAGAGGAAGAATTGTCAGAATTCACACGAAATCACGTATGGGATCTCGTGGATTGACCAACGCATCAATCAGTGATAAACACCAAATAGGTATTCAAGAACAAGCGTGACAAAAATGGACTAGTCATTTGCAACAAAACAAGGCTTGTAGCTAAAGGATACGCAAAGTGTGAAGGAATCAATTTCAAAGAAACATTTGCTCCAGTAGCTCGACTGGAAGCAATCAGGTTATTCCTTGCATATGCTGTTTACCTTGGTTTTACTGTGTTTCAGATGGACGTCAAGAGTGCGTTCCTAAATGGTGAATTAAAGGAGGAAGTCTATGTGGAGCAACCTCCAGACTTTGAATGTGGAAACAAGGTGTATAGGTTGAGGAAAGCTTTGTATGGTCTAAAGCAAGCCCCAAGAGCTTGGTATGAGACGCTATCACAGTTTCTACTGAAGATCAGATTCAGGAAAGGGAAGATCGACTCTGACACTCTTCTTGATCTAGGATGTTGAAGACATATTGCTCGTCTAAATCTATGTGGATGATATTATCTTTGGATCTAAGAATCTAACCCTATGTGAAAAATTTGCTCAACTTATGCAGACTAATTTTCAAATGAGCATGATGGGGACGATGTCGTACATATTAGGTCTACAAGTTAAACAATCTAGCAATGGGATCTTCATATATCAAAAGAAATACACCAACGATCTCATCAGAAAATATTGTCCATAGAAAACAAAGACACTACGGGTTCTCATGAGCACAACATGTGAAATCTTAATGGATGAGAAAAGTGAATTCGTGGACCCAACAACATACAGAGGTGTTATTGGTTCATTACTATACTAACGGCTAGCAGGCCAGATATTTTGTATGTTGTAGGCATATGTGCTAGATATCAAGCTAATCCAAAGAAATCGCACATGGAGTACGCACAAAGGATTATGAAATATCTGAAAGGGATAGAGTCTTTAGGAATTTGATATCCGAGAGCAGACAACCTCACACTCGTTGGGTATTCAGACTCCGACTTTGGAGGATGCCTAATTGATTGGAAGAGTACGAGTGCATCACAAAGAATCCATTGCATCATTAAAGGATGAAGCACATTAATACCAGACATCATTTCATCTGAGATCACGTTGAAAAGAAGGATATCTCAGTGGATTATATTCGGACAAAAGATCAGCTTGCAGATATCTTCACTAAACCTCTAGCAAAAAACAAATTCAAAGAGCTTTGTCTTAAACTTGGATTATTAAAATTAGATGAGGTCGTAGAAGAATGAGTCCCAGCTCTCATTCGGTTCTTGAAATTCTTAGATTTCTGGAGATGATGCGGATTAGAGTGTGTGCAAGCTCACGCTCTCTAGCCAAATCTAAAGGAATTCAGGATCGAACTGCTGAGTCCAAGCTCTCAACAGATTCAACATCGAATGCTGAAGTTTTATGCTTCAGTAGACATCTTTGTGATTGCTAAGTCCCAACTCTCAGCAAACATTTGGGAATGCTGGATTAATTCACAGCAAATATCATCCAATAGAGGCAATCTCGAAAAGAGCGAAGATATCTCAACCGATGAAATGTTTTAAACCACATTAATGGAGAGAATTAATGTTGGGACGGTCAATATTCATTATCATTTCTGAATATTTAGTTCAAGTGTCGAGACAATTCAGATTCGGATATGGTATCATGAAAGGCCACGTGGAAAGGTTTGCCGAAACCATCAATTCCCGAGGCAGACAATTTGATTGATCGAACAAATCTTCAAGACGAGTTTATCTATTTAAAGGGTGGTCGGTTGTTTAGAAAATCATACTCAACCTTCTGAAATATTACCCATTTCTGCCTCATGCCTTTCAACCTTTTTGATTAAATCCTGTTGCTCAAGAAAAATAAGATGTCATCCTTTACCATCTCACCAAAATACCTTCAAGATGGCTTCGAGCAACGCGACTTGGAAGTCTCCAAATTGAGAGAAACAGTCGTAATCTTCATAGAGAGCATATCTAAGAAGATTCTCTCAAATCTTGGTTCACCTCTAATAATGGGTTTTCTGATATTAGAACCGAAAAAAATAGAAGGTCCATTCCGTCAGGCCATGATAGCTTCACCATTGGAGAAATATAAGCTTGTCAGGTGGGTATTAGGATGGATAATCCTTAGTCACATGGTTTGGGAATTCCTTTGGGTAAGGATTCCCAAATTAATTTCTTCCCATCTCTTCTTCCAGGGTTACAGAACTCGAATGAAGATGGAGGAAAGGCTTTTGGATGGAGTAGATGCAACTCGTATGCATCTGCTTGGCATTCGGAGCTAGAAGAGCATGCAGGTGGTGCAGATGTTACCCATCCTACACAAAGTAGGGACATCCACAAGGCAACTAGTGCTGATGGAAAGTGCGGACAACAGCACCGGTCTGACCAGATGGTGATATATGCTAGACTCAGACTTCCTTTCCAACTATATGCTAGATTGTCCACCGGCTGACAAATGAAGATATGTCTCTATAGTTCAAAAAAGAAGAAGAAGAAGAAGAAGAAGTGAAAAGAGACATCTCTCAGCTTCAAGAAGGCATTGTTGTGCAAGTGGGGAGACTTGCAGCAACGAGCTCGGGGAGGAGACCAAGAAGGAACAAATCTTGAAAAGGGGTTATTTGGAGGAGTTCAAAGAAGAGTTGGATCATTGTAACTTGTAGTTTATAAATTTTTGAAGTGTAACACTTGTAAATCAATGATTTCAATAAAACAATATGCTCGTTTTGATGACAATACTCTGTTGTTTCAAAATAATAACTGCCTAAACAAAAAGCTAGATCCTTACACTCTTTGTGTAAATGTTATGATTTTCCATGATTAAGAACGAAGATATAAAGGAAAATTAGCATAAAGGTTCATAAAGAAATGTCTCCCCCAAAGCCTATATGGGAAGCATAATGCTTGATGATTGAAGAGATAAATTTTGATCAAGCAAAGTTTTTGCTGACTACTGAGTCGAAGTTCTTAGTAAAATTCTGATGAATACTGAGTTTGAGCTCTGGGTAAAGACTCTTTGAACTTTAAAGATTCAAGGACTAGAGAAGAGTCTAAATTTTCTGCTGAATCCAAGCTTTCAAGAGTTACCCGATGAGTCCAAGCTCTCAGCAATATGGCCTTGTTTGATATATTCAGCTTAACATACAAAATCGGGATGAAGGCTACTAAGTCCAAGCTCTCAGTAGATTACCGTAGATTGTTAAGTCCAAACTATTAGCAAAGTCTAGATTGTCTGTTGAGTCCAAGCTCTTAGCAGATTCTTATTATTTATGGTATCTTACGATATTAGCCAAATTAAAGTGCACTGCTGAGTCCAAGCTCTCAGCAGAATCTATATTACCTATGGTATTCTGATATCTTAGTGGAATCTAAGTTCACTGCTGAGTTCAAGCTCTCAGCAGGTGAATTTGTAAGTTGATGAGTGATAAACTCATAATTAAACTCACTTATCTACATTTTTCTCCAACTTTTCAAGTGTTTTATATTATGTTTTTACTTATTGTTGTGCATGAGTCTATTTTGGAGGGTGTTATGCCTTTGACGGGTGATTTTTGCAGGTTTTAGGCCAAATTCATTGGAAACCCGTACCGAAAGTAGATGATGTTCAAAGGAACAGTCACGAATTCTTCCACACGTGGAATCCAATCTAATGGAGCATGAAAAGAGAAAGCTCTTTGAATTAGCTTTCCAACTAAACTGGAATCGGGTCAATCGGAATTCGGGAGCAAAAGTTATGGCCAAAACCGTAAGACTGTGCAGAAGGGGATCGACATGTGCATTCCTGTCGATCAAAATTTTCCCCGTTGATCGAGAAAGAGGACCAAGTTGCAAAAATGACATAAATTCAACCTGGATTTTGATTTGAAGGTTGTGTCGATCGACAGGATTCCTATTAATCAACATAGATGTCCGATAAGGCTATTTTGGCATGTTTTGGCAGTTTTTGCTATTTTAATTCAATACCTAATTAGGTCTTTCTTCCCCTTCTATAAATATGAACTCTTAGGCACAAAAATTAGGTTGTTTTACCTTGGATTTTACATTGAGCTTGGGAGTTCATTAATAACATGTTTGCTTTATTTCTAGTCATGTTTTGTGGCTAGAACCCTAAACTGGTTCTAGGGTTATGATTTCTTTTCTGATGCATGTTTAATTGATATCAACTCTTCAAGCATGGATTAATTGTCTGATTTAATTTTATAATCTAGATTAGAAGAAGGATCGAGAGGTGAATTGAGATCTAAGTTTATAGTTAATAATTGATGGATCGAGAGATGAAAATTAATAATAGGAAGAGAGAATTAATTGTGTTTGTTTTCTGTCTCAAAAGGAAGAAACCTACATAGGAATAATTAGATAATTATGAGATTGATTAATTTGGTGTTCTTGAGACCGAGAGGAGATAGTTAGTAATTAATAATCTAGGATTTAAGTTGCCCAACCAAGGAATTAAATCCACAAAAATCTATGTTTTCCCCATTGCTGAGTTGATTGATATTTGCATGTTGATGATTAGATTATCTGCCCTAGGATCTGTGCTTCCTTTAATTGTTTTTTAAAACCTTTAATTTCTCGCATTGTCATCTTTAATTTCAAAACAAAATCCCTTTTTCTATTTCCTCAAACATCTATGTTCTAAGAACTATGACTAGTACTTTGGATTTTTCATTGCACAGTCCCTGTGGGATCGACCACCTTAGGGTGTTAAAAATATTATTTTCTACTGTATTTTAGAGTTATCAAATTGGCGCCATTGTCGGGGATTTGTCAGATTAATCTAGATATTAGTTTATTTTTAGATCTGATGGATTTAGGTTGTAAATTTAATTTTATTGTTATTTTCTGTTTTTAATTTCGTATTTAGTTTGTTGATTTTGGTTTATGGTGTTTGATTTTCGTGTTTGTTCCAGTTCAGTTTTTCTGGTTTTTGGCCTCTGTCTCGACCGACAGAATCTCTGTCGACCGAAACAGGCGTAGGAAACACCCGTGTCGATCGACAGCCTCTCTGTCGATCGACACAGTGTCTGATTTCTGGTTTTTCTTTGTTTTTGGTTGCGGGTTTATGAACACAAGGGCCCAGGGCAAGCCACTCAAGATTTTTGACCCTGAAATCAAGGCCACCATCAGAAAAAGAAAAAGAAAAGCCAAACAAACCATGGACACCGTCATGGATGAGATGCCACCTTTGGAGGATCCCGACACACAGCTCATCACTCAAGAGAGTGCCACCTTACTTGTCCAAGAAGTCACTCAGATGAAGGATATCATCAAGAAGTCATGGCAGAAAGGGAAGCAGAAAGGCGCGAGGCTGAAAGAAGAGAAAGAGAGAGAGAAAGGCGACGCCCAGACGACTCCGATCATGAGGATTTAAATGCGATGGCCAAGAAGTACAGACCGCAATCCGGAAATGAGGGATTCGTTATTGGCATCACAACCAACAACTTTGAACTCAAGACCAGCCTGATTCAGATGGTTCAGTAGAATCAGTTCGGAGGCCGAGCAGTGGAGGATCCGTACACTCACCTCAAGATGTTCGTGGAGGTGTGTGAAACCATCAAGCAAAACGGAGTGACCCAGGACGTGATCCGTCATCATTTTTTCCTCTTTTCAATCAGGGATCAGGCGCGGACTTGGTTCACCGCTTTGGACTGCACCAACATTCGGACATGGGCTGATCTCCGAACAGAGTTCCTCGGCACATTCTTCCCGCCTTCTGTTATAATTTGAAAAAAATGGAGATCTTGCAGTTCCACCAGCGAATGGATGAATTGTTGTTCGAAGTTTGGAACAGGTAGAATGAATTGTTGAGGAGCTGCTCAGGCCATGGAGTTGACACTGAGGAGCAAGATCATATCTTCTACAGAGGGTTGACTGAAGAGAGCCAAAAGTCCGTGGACTATGCAGTTGGTGGATCATTGATGAGAAAGTCATCAGAAAAGGCCTTGAAGCTATTCAAAAAGATGGCCCAACATGATCAACAATGGGGGAATCCAAGGAGACCACAAGTCCGGGCAGTGGAGACAAAGGAGGATGATGCATTGAAGAAAGAGGTTGAGAAGCTAAAGTGGGAGGTTGAAAAACTAACTACTTTTGCTTCTGTTTCAGTTGCACATGTTAACCCTATCGCCAACGTGAACTACATGAATCGTGGTGGCTACCAGAATCAGTACCGGCAAGGGGGATACCAACACTAACATCATAAACCTCACCCAGGCTTCTCCTACTCTCAGCCCGACGCTGCCGAGCAACCCCATCTTGATTTTGATGTGCAAAATGGCGAGATTGTGGAGAAAAAAGTAGGAGAGCTTTGACGAGGTGCTCAAGAACTTCATCAAAGCTTCAGACCACAGAATGGGGAAATCGAGAAAGAAGTGGAAGGAGTTAATACCAAGGTGGATCTGCTCAGCAAGTACGTCAAGATCATTGAGACTCTAGTGAGTCAAATTGCCACCACTATCGGGATGCAACACATTCCAGGAAAGCTGCCCAGCACCACCGAGGCAAATCCCAAGAACTAAAAAGATTGCAAAGCTATGAAGTTGAGGTCCGGAAAGAGCTACACAGGTCCGAGCATGCCCCAAAGCAAGTTTGGGAGGGAAAAAAAGCAGACCCAAAAGTTCCGACCTCTGTCTCGATTGACAGGATTCCTGTCGATCGACACAGAGGCCCAAAAGAGGCAGTCGACATAGACTAAGAGGAGGAGATCGACAAAACTGCAGAGGGTGTGTCGATCGACACACCCCCTGTTGATCGACAGGCAGGTCAAACAAGATGCCAGTCGACACAGCAGCATTCCCAGCAGCATTCCTCCACTTCCAAGGCTGCCAAGACACCTGCGATGCTATTTCCTTAGAGATTCGCCAAGCAGAAGGAGGATTCCAAGTTCGCGCGCTTTTTCGAGAACTTGAAGAAGGTAAGTATCAATTTACCACTGATTGAAGCTCTCTCTGAAATTCCAGGTTACATGTGCTATCTCTGGAAGCTGATGAGCGAGAAGAAACACTTCATGGAGAATGCAACCATGAAGCTTCATGAGCAGTGCAACATGGTCCTACAGAAGAAACTTCAAGTCAACAGAAGTGATCCAGCCTGTTTCACCATCCCAGTTGAGATCGGGGGATTCAAGTTCGAGAAGGTGTTGTGCGACACTGGTGCCAGTATCAACCTGATGCCCTTCTCTATCTTCCAGCGCCTCAAGATTGGAGAGTTGAGGCCGACCACTATCACCTTGCAGATGGCAGACCGATCTGTGTCTCACCCCAAAGGTATAATTGAAGATGTACTTATTCGTGTAGGTCTTCTTACCTTTCCTGTAGATTTTGTGGTTCTCGACATGAAGGAAGATGGGAACACACCCCTCATCTTGGGAAAGGAATTCCTAGACACTAGTGCCGTTCTGATTGATTGTCGTGGTGGAGAGATCACGCTTCGAGAAAATGATGAAAGGATCACATTCAAGATCGACACAAGCCGGCAACAATCCGAATGCTACAGAATCATATCCCGAGAGGAAGCAGATGAGGAAGAAGAAGAAGATGCAAGTGAGGAGTTCAAAGAAGACCAAGCCACTCAAAGATGGGAGCGAGGGAACGAGTCGGCAAAATTGTCAATTACACCGTCTCGACCCGAGCTCATTGCTGTCATCCAAGATCGGTGGGTCTATATGGTGGATTCTCATGGGAGGAGAGTGCAAACTAGCCCGCCCTGGTTCTGAAAAGAGGTATCGTCGAGCTACAACGTTAACTACACTTGTTGGGAGGTAACCCAACTTTTACATGCTTTCTTTTCAATTTTCGTTGTTTCTTTACAATTGTCATTTTTACTTCCGTTGGTGTGTTTCACTTTACTTTCGAATTTCTGCTTTGCAATCACTTTGTTTTATTTTGGAAAAAAAATTCGGACAGGGAGAATTTACTTCTATCTCGATCGACAGACACCCTGTCGATTGAGATAGAGGTTAGCACGGAGAACTCTTAGATCGACAGCCATAGAAGTCGACAGAAGGCTCTATGTCGATCGACACAGAGTGCTAGCAGCCCCAAACCTCCGTTGCGACGAGCTGATTTCTAGGGTGGATAAAAAGTTAATGTCTGAGATCAACAGTCAGGTACCGTTCTTCTTCTTGTCTGATTTTCAAACTTTTTCTTACTCTCCGAGATCGAGATAAGTTTGGGGGGATGTGGACAAGAAGTTGAACTTTTATCCCGTATCTTTATTCGCTTTCCTATTTTATTTGCTTTTACTTGCTTTATTTGGTTTGTTTTAATTTTTGTCTAATAAAAAAATAGATATTATGTGAGGAAAATCATTAAGTAATTGAACCCTCTAGTATTATATGCAATGTTTGGAATCGATCTTTGATTAGTTGAGTTGATTTTGATTGTGGTTGATTTGCCCATGAATGTAGAATACCGCATGATAGGGTTTAATTGAAACTTACACTTGCATGATGTTTGAGTGGATTGAAATTGACTAAGGAAGAAAATTTGAACCCAAGTGAGTTTTTTAGCCTTTATTTGTTCATGAGAGATTCGCATGTATGTTTTCGTTTCTCTAGAATTTGTTTTTGTTCTGTTTTGAGACTGCATAGTGTGCACAAGGATAGAAAATGATCTTAAGCCATCTTTGTTAGCCCAATCCTAAACACTATCCCTTCATATGTTGAAATTATCCCTAGTAAGCCCCATTGTGCCTAACTCCATTTTTTTGTCTTGTCTATGAGATTTACTTGGAGTTATAATGGTTTTTATCTTGTCTATAAGATTGATGGAAGAAAGGGTGGCTCAGTATGTGTTATGGAAAATAAATTTGTAGTATAGTGGTGAATAAAAGATGGGAGGTTGTATAGCTCAAAATAAATTAGAATTCTCATAAGCCCTATAAATAAAATCATGTGTTAACTTTTGATTGGGTATAAGGGATTCAAAAGAAGAGCTAAGAAAAAAAAGCATTTTGAGTTGAATTGAAAATTTTAAGGAGAAGAGTAGATGTTTATAAGATGGTGGTCAGATTGATTGAGGGTGTACAACTTGATTGATTTAGTCACTTGGCCATATATCCCTACCTTGTCACTAAAACCCTACGTTACAACCAAATCAAAGTCCTTTTTTATTCTTGAATTGTGTGCACAAATGAGCTGTGGAGATTTTAGAACTCTTGCAAGCCTATGGTAGAAATTTCTTCATACATGTTATGAGTGCTTTCATTCGAAACCTAATCACTTGAGTGATTGAGCGATGCACTTTCCTGTGAGTGTTCCGAAGTTGCTGAATATCTTATCTCTTTCAATTGCTTGTGTGATGTGGATTGATGAACCTTGATTGTGATGAATCTTGTGAGGCTTTGCACTTTCAACTGCTTGAGATTTTTTTCTTCTTTTCTTCGATTGAGGAGAATCTAATATTCAAGTTTGGGGGGTTTGATAAGCTCATAATTATACTCACTTATCTATATTTTTCTCTATTGTTTCAAGTGTTTTATATTATGTTATTACTTATTATTGTGCATGAGTCTATTTTGGAGGGTGTTATGCCTTTGATAGGTGATTTTTGCATGTTTTAGGCCAAATTCATTGGAAACCCGTACCGAAAGCAGATGATGTTCAAAATAACAGTCCTGAATTCTTCTACATGTGGAATCTGAGCTAATGGAGCACAAAAAGAGAAATTTCTTTGAATTAGCTTCCCAACGCAACTAGAATCGGGTCAATCGGAGTTCGGGAGCAAAAGTTATGGCCAAAACCGTGAGACTGCACAGAAGGGGATCAGCATGTGCATTCCTGTCGATCAAAATTTTCACCGTCGATCGAGACAGAGGAACAAGTTGCAGAAACAACACAAATTTAACCTGGATTACGATTTGAAGGTTGTGTCGATCGACAGGATTCCTGTCAATCGACACAGATGTCCGATAAAGCTATTTTTGGCCTGTTTTAGCAGTTTTTGCTATTTTAATCCAATACCTAATTAGGTCTTTCTTCCCCCTCTATAAATATGAACTCTTAGGCACAAAAATTAGGCTGTTTTACCTTGGATTTTACATTGAGCTTTGGAGTTTTTCAAGACATTAAAGGTTCCTCTTCATTTGTAAGTTCATTAATAACATGTTTGTTTTATTTCTATTCATTTTTTGTGGCTAGAACCCTAAACAGGTTCTAAGGTTATGATTTCTTTTCTGATGCATGTTTAATTCATATCAACTCTTCAAGCATGGATTAATTCTTTGATTTAATTTTATAATCTATATTAAAAGAAGGACCGAGAGGTGAATTGAGATCTTGGTTTATAGTTAATAATTGATGGATCGAGAGATGAAAATCATTAACAGAAAGAGAGAATTAATTGTGTTTGTTTTCTGTCTCAAAAGGTAGAAACTTACATAGGAGTAATTAGATAATTATGAGATTGTTTAATTTGGTGTTCTTGAGACCGAGAGGAGATAGTCACTAATTAATAATCTAGGATTTAAGTTGCCCAACCAATGAATAAAATCCACAAAAATCTATGTGTTCCCCATTGCTGAGTTGATTGATATTTGCATGTTGATGATTAGATTATCTGCCCTATGATCTGTGCTACCTTTAATTGTTTTTTAAAACCTTTAATTTCTCACATTGTCATCTTTAATTTCAAAACAAAATCCCTTTTTCCATTTCCTCAAACATCTATGTTCTAAGAACAATGACTAGTACTTTGGATTTTTCATTGCACAGTCCCTGTGGGATCGACCACCTTAGGGTGTAAAAAATATTATTTGCTACTGTATTTTAAAGTTATCAAATTGTCCTAGCCCGCCCTGGTTCTGAATATAGGTATCGTCGACTAAAGCACTTGTTGGGAGGTAACCCAACCTTTACATGTTTTCTTTTCAGTTTCCGTTGTTTCTTTACAATTTTCGTTTTATTTCCGTTGGTGTGTTTCACTTTATTTCGAGTTCTGCTTTGCAATTATTTAGTTTTATTTTCTAAAAAAAATTTTGAATAGGGAGGATTTACCTCCGTCTCGATCGACAGGCTCCCTGTCGATTAAGATAGAGGTCAGCACGGAGAAGTTTTATATCAACAGCCGCAGAAGTTGACAGAAGGCTCTGTGTCGATCGACAGGCTCCCTGTCGATCAACACAGAGTGCTAGCAACCCCAAACCTCCGTTGCAACTAGCTGATTTCTCCGGTGGATAAAAAGTTGATGTCCGAGTTCGAAATAAGTTTGGGGGGACATCGGACAAGAAGTTGAAATTTTATCACGTATCTTTATTCACTTTCCTGTTTTATTTGATTTTACTTGCTTTATTTGGATTGTTTATATTTTTGTCTAATAAGAAAAATATAGATATTATGTGAGGAAAGGATTTAAGTAATTAAACCCTCTAGCATTATATGCAATGTTTGGAATCGATCTTTGATTAATTGAGTTTATTTCAATTGTGGTTGATTTGTGATCACTGTAAAATCTACAGATTAATTATAGAAACAGTGGCAAATAAATTTGTAAATGCTAAGGTTATCGAATCCAGGGGAATTGTGTGGGGAAACTATCCTATATACTAGCTATGATCCTAAGATTCATTGTTTGAGGAATTCAAAATCAGGGTTTTGTTTGGAAAATAAAGAT
>JAPKLW010001525.1:121981-132942 GCA_026898455.1 Plectranthus barbatus | reverse complement strand
TAAAACTCAATCCAACAAATCCTAGAACGAACTAGTAACAAGATAATATCTAACAATTCCCCGGCAACGGTGCCAATTTGATCACTGTAAAATCTACAGATCAATTATAAAAATAGTGGCAAATAAATTTGTAAACCCTAAGGTTATCGAATCCAGGGGATTTGTGTGGGGAAACTATCTTATATACTAGCTATGATCCTAATATTTATTGTTTGAGGAATTCAAAATCAGGGTTTTGTTTGGAAAATAAAGATGACAATGCTGAAAATTAAAGGGGTTTTGAAATCAAATTTAAAAGAACACAGATTCTAGGGAAGAATTTTTATTATGGATAACATGTAGGAATCAATTAATTTAACAGGTGGAATACTGCAACAATGCTATATTTCCTTGTTTGGCAAATATAACCTAGATTACTAATTAGTGACTATCTCCGCTCGGTCTCAAAGTACACCAAATTAGTCAATTTGAAAAGCAAATCAGTTCAATTCCTACAGTCTAGTACATCTGTTTGGATAGTGTAGATTGTATCATGCATTTCTAATCCCATTATCAATATTCACCTCTCGGTCCTTCTACCAATAGCTAGACATCTAAATTAATCGTCACCTCTCGGTCCTTGAATTAATCTAGAATTAAAAAATAAACACAGGAATCATGAACCTAATTAATTAATCCTAACATGCATCCATAATAATATCAAACCCTAGAACCTGCTAAGATTGCTAGCCACTCATCGCAGATAGAAATCCAAAAGAAAACATATTAAATTGCATAAACATAATGAACTTACAAGCAAATAAAAGGGTTTCGTGTTTCCCAAGTCTCCAAACTCTAAAAACTGAAAAGATGATAATGTATGTGATAGTTGATCTAAAAAATATGAGGGCTCCCTTCAAAAAGTCGAATTTAGTTAGGTATTTATAGGGGTGGATGTGTATCCTATCAAATATAGGGCTAAAGATATGAATAAATCTGATTTTCATCAAATTTCCCGTATCAGCAGACCCGCGTCGATCATTTCTGATTGGCTTCAATCGATGTGAATACCTGATTGGCGTCGATCGATGCTAATTGGCGTCGATCGACGTGGTCTCTCGCCCCTTCTGTGCGGTCTTACGGTTTTGGCAATAACTTCCTATACCAAACTCCGATTGACGCGATTCTAGTTGCATTGTAGAGCCAACTCAAAGCATCATCCATTGCAATGTTCCAATAGCCCGAATTCCCCTTGTGGAAGAACTCTTCACTGCTACTCTTACACGTCACTACTTTTGGAACGGTTTTCAAGTGAATTTAGGCCTAAAACCTGCAAAAACACCAATACGCGCATAATACCACCTAATATAGACTCATGCATAAAATGTATATATAAGCTCAATAAAACTACTTAAAATAGTAGAAAATAATATAGGTAAGCGAGTAAAATAATGAGCTTATGAATTTGCACATGAATGTAGAATACCGCATGATAGGGTCTGATTGAAACTTACACTTGCACGATGTTTGAGTGGATTGAATTTGAGTAAGGAAGAAAATTTGAACCCAAGTGAGTTTTTGAGCCTTTATTTGTTCATGAGAGATTCACATGTATGTTTTTGTTTCTCTAAAACTTGCTTTTGTTCTGTTTTAAGACTGCATAGTGTGCACGAGGATAGAAAATGATCTTAGGCCATCTTTGTTAGCCCAATCCTAAACACTATACCTTCATATGTTGAAATTATCCCTAGTAAGCCACATTGTGCCAAACTCCATTTTTTTGTCTTGTCTATGAGATTTTCATAAAGTTATAATGGTTTTTGTCTTGTCTATAAGATTGATGGAAGAAAGGGTGGTTCTGTATGTGCTGTGGAAAAGAAATTTGTAGTATAGTGGTGAATAAAAGATGGGAGGTTGTATAGCTCAAAATAAATTAGAATTCTCATAAGCCCTATAAAGAAAATCATGTGTTAACTTTTGATTGGGTATAATGGATTCAAAAGAAATGCTAAGAAAAAAAAAAGCATTTTGTGTTGAATTGAAAAATTTAAGGAGAAGGGTAGATGTTTATAAGATGGTGGTCAGATTCATTGAGGGTGAACAACTTGATTGATTTAGTCACTTGTCCTTATTTCCCTACCTTGTCACAAAAAGCCTACATTACAACCCAATCAAAGTCCTTTTTTATTCTTGAATTGTGTGCACAAATGAGCTGTGGAGATTTTAGAACTCTTGCAAGCCTATGGTAGAAATTTCTTCATACATGTTGTGAGTGCTTTCATTCGAAACCTAAACACTTGAGTGATTGAGCGATACACTTTCCTGTGAGTCTTCCAAAGTTTATGAATATCTTATCTCTTTCAATTGCTTGTGTGATTTGGATTGATGAACCTTGATTGTGATTAATCTTGTGAGGCATTGCACTTTCAACTGCTTGAGAATTCTTTCTTCTTTTCTTCGATTGAGGACAATCTAATATTCAAGTTTGGGTGGTTTGATAAGCTCATAATTATACTCACTTATCTATATTTTTTTTCCATTGTTTCAAGTGTTTTATATTATTTTTTTACTTATTATTGTGCATGAGTCTATTTTGGAGGGTGTTATACCTTTGATGGGTGATTTTTGTAGGTTTTAGGCCAAATTTATTGGAAACTCGTACCAAAAGCGGATGATGCTCAAAGGAACAGTCACAAATTCTTTCACACGTGGAATCCGAGCTAATGGAACATGGAAAGAGAAAGATCTTTGAATTAGCTTTCCAACGCAACTTAAATCGGGTCAATCGGAGTTTGGGAGCAAGAGTTATGGCCAAAACCGTAAGACTGCGCAGAAGCGGATCGACATGTGCATTCTTGTCCATCGAAATTTTCCCCGTCGATCGAGACAGAGGACCAAGTTGCAGAAATGACACAAATTCAACCTAGATTTCAATTTGCAGGTTGTGTCGATCGACAGGATTCTTGGCTTGTTTTGGCAGTTTTTGCTATTTTAATCCAATACCAAATTAGGTCTTTCTTCCCCCTCTATAAATATGAACTCTTAGGCACAAAAATTAGGCTGTTTTACCTTGGATTTTACATTGAGCTTTAGAGTTTTTCAAAACATTGAAGGTTCCTATTCATTTCTAAGTTCATTAATAACATGTTTGCTTTATTTCTAGTCGTTTTTTGTGGCTAGAACCCTAAACAGGTTCTAGGGTTCTGATTTCTTTTCTGATGCATGTTTTGATATCAACTCTTCAAGCATGGATTAATTCTAATATTTAATTTTATAATCTAGATTAAAAGAAGGACCGAGAGGTAAATTGGGATCTAGGTTTATAGTTAATAATTGATGGATCAAAAGATGAAAATTATTAATTGGAAGAGAAAATTAATTGTGTTTGTTTTCTGTCTCAAAAGGAAGAAACCTACATAGGAGTAATTAGACAATTATGAGATTGATTAATTTGGTGTTCTTGAGACCGAGAGGAGATAGTCACTAATTAATAATCTAGGATTTAAGTTGCCCAACCAAGGAATTAAATCCACAAAAATCTATGTTTTCCCCATTGCTGTGTTGATTGATATTTGCATGTTGATGATTACAATATCTGCATTAGGATCTGTGCTTCCTTTAATTGTTTTTTAAAACCTTTAATTTCTCGCATTGTTCTAAGAACTATGACTAGTACTTTGGATTTTTCATTGCACAGTCCCAGTAGGATCGACTACCTTAGGGTGTAAAAAATATTATTTGCTACTTTATTTTATAGTTATCAAATTGTTCTAGCCCGCCCTGGTTCTGAATATAGGTATCGTCGACTAAAGCACTTGTTGGGAGGTAACCCAACCTTTACATGCTTTCTTTTCAATTTCCGTAGTTTCTTTACAATTGTCGTTTTATTTCCGTTGGTGTGTTTCACTTTATTTTCGAGTTTCTGCTTTGCAATCATTTTGTTTTATTTTTGAAAAAAAAATTCGAACAAGGTGGATTTACCTCTGTCTCGATCGATAGGCTCCCTGTCGATCGAGATAGATCAACACGGAGAACTCTTAGATCGATAGCCACAGAAGTCGATAGAAGGCTCTCTGTGAATTGACAGGCTCCCTGTCAATCAACTCAGAGTGCTAGCAGCCCCAAACCTCCGTTGCGACGAGCTGATTTCTCCGGTGGATAAAAAGTTGATGTCTTAGATCAACAGTCAGGTACCGTTCTTCTTCTTGTCTGATTTTCAAACATTTTCTTACTCTCCGAGTTCGAAATAAGTTTGGGGGGATGTGGACAAGAAGTTGAACTTTTATCACGTATCTTTATTCGCTTTCCTGTTTTATTTGTTTTTACTTGCTTTATTTGGTTTGTTTAAATTTTTGTCTAATAAAAAAAATATAGATATTATGTGAGGAAAGTCTTTAAGTAATTGATTCCTCTAGCATTATATGCAATGTTTGGAATCCATCTTTGATTAGTTGAGTTGATTTCGATTGTGGTTGATTTTCCCATGAATGTGGAATATCGCATGATAGGGTCTGACTGAAACTTACACTTGCATGATGTTTGAGTGGATTGAAATTGACTAAGGAAGAAAATTTGAACCCAAGTGAGTTTTTGAGCCTTTATTTGTTCATGAGAGATTCGCATGTACGTTTTCGTTACTCTAGAACTTGCTTTTGTTCTGTTTTGAGACTGCATAGTGTGCACAACAAGGATAGAAAATGATCTTAGGCCATCTTTATTAGCCCAATACTAAACACTATCCCTTAATATGTTGAAATTATCCCTAGTAATCCCCATTGTGCCTAACTCCATTTTTTTTTCTTGTCTATGAGATTTACATGGAGTTATAATGGTTTTTGTCTTGACTATAAGATTGATGGAAGAAAGGGTGGTTCAGTATGTGTTGTGGAAAAGAAATTTGTTGTATAGTGGTGAATAAAAGATGGGAGGTTGTATAGCTAAAAAAAAATAAGAATTCTCATAAGCCCTATAAATAAAATCATGTGTTATTTTTTGATTGTGTATAAGGGATTTAAAAGAAGAGCTAAGAAAAAAAAAAGCATTTTGAGTTGAATTGAAAAATTTAAGGAGAAAGGTAGATGTTTATAGGATGGTGGTCAGATTGATTGAGGGTGTACATCTTGAATGATTTAGTCACTTGGCCATATTTCCCTACCTAGTCACAAAAAGCCTACATTACAACCCAATCAAAGTCCTTTTTTGTTCTTGAATTGTATGCACAAATGAGCTGTGGAGATTTTAGAACTCTTGCAAGCCTATGGTAGAAATTTCTTCATACATGTTTTGAGTGTTTTCATTCGAAACCTAAACTCTTGAGTGATTGAGCGATACACATTCCTGTGAGTCTTCCAAAGTTTATGAATATCTTATCTCATTCAATTGCTTGTGTGATTTGGATTGATGAACCTTGATTGTGATGAATCTTGTGAGGCATTGCACTTTCAACTGCTTGAGATTTTTTTCTTCTTTTCTTTGATTGAGGACAATCTAATATTCAAGTTTGGGGGGTTTGATAAGCTCATAATTATACCCACTTATCTATATTTTTCTCCATTGTTTCAAGTATTTTATATTATTTTTATACTTATTATTGTGCATGAGTCTATTTTGGAGGGTGTTATGACTTTGATGGGTGATTTTTGCAGGTTTTAGGCCAATTTTATTGGAAACCCGTACCTAAAGCGGATGATGTTCAAAGGAACAGTCACGAATTCATCCACAGGTAGAATCCGAGCTAATGGAGCATCGAATGAGAAGGATCTTTGAATTAGCTTTCCAACGCAACTGGAATCGGATCAATCGGAGTTTGGGAGCAAAAGTTATGGCCAAAACATTGAAACTGCGCAGAAGGAGATCGACATGTGCATTCCTGTCGATCGAAATTTTCCCCGTCTATCGAGACAGAGGACCAAGTTGCAGAAACAACACAAATTCAACCTAGATTTTGATTTTAAGGTTGTGTCGATCGACAGGATTCCTGTTGATCGACACAAATATCCGATAAGGCTAGGGGTGCGCATCGGGTCGGGTCGGGTCATACCTGACCCAAAAATCATCACCCGACCCCCACCCAAAACTCGATCTCCCCCACCCAAAACCCGCCCGATCCCAGCAGTCACCCAAACTGCCACCCGACCCGAAATTCGGTCGGGTGGGTCGGGTTTCACCCGAAACGATCTCCTTTTCTTTTTTTTCCGACAACAGGTGTGAGCAGGGAAGACCGGAGCCGGACGACGAACGGCAGGAGTGTGAGCAGCCAACTGCTGAGCAGCGATGATCGGACGGGAGGGAGGCATGTGAGCAGCCGAGCAATGGCAACCAGTTACCACGAACGGGAAGGCGGCATATGCGACAGTGCGAGCAGCTGGGAGGGAGGCAGCAACAAGCCAACAGTGGGGACAACTGGACGGCAGCAGCGGGGATTACCGGTGGGGCGGTGGGTGGACGGTGGACGGTGCAGGTGGTGTTTGGTGTACGGGAGGCAGAGGCAAGCGGGCTGGTTCTCTCGTCGATTAGGTTAGGGCTGGGAGTGCGAATTGTGAAATAGATTTAGGAATATATGATATATCATATTATTAATTATTATAAAAGAGGGATATATTATATATTATTAAATATATCATATATATATAATAAAAGTCGGTCGGGTCAGGTGGACCCGAAACCCGAACTTGAAAATCCGCCACTCGACCCGATTCTGATTCGGGTGAAATTTGCCACCCGAAACCCGATCCGATCATGCTTCACCTGACCCGACCCGACCCGACCCGAAATCATCGGTTCGGGTCGGTTTTTCGGGTTCGGTTCGGGTAATGCACACCCCTAGATAAGGCTATTTTTGCCAATTTTTGCTATTTTAATCCAATACCTAATTAGGTCTTTCTCCCCCCTCCATAAATATGAACTCTTAGGCACGAAAATTAGGCTGTTTTACCTTGGATTTTACATTGAGCTTTGGAGTTTTTCAAGACATTGAAGGTTCCTCTTCATTTGTATGTTCATTAATAACATGTTTGCTTTATTTCTTGTCGTTTTTTGTGGCTAGAACTCTAAATAGGTTCTAGGGTTATGATTTCTTTTCTGATGCATGTTTAATTGATTTCAACTCTTCAAGCATGGATTAATTCTCTGATTTAATTTTATAATATAGATTAAAAGAAGAACCGAGAGGTGAATTGAGATCTAGATTTATAGTTAATAGTTGATGGATCGAAAGTTGAAAATTACTAACAGGAAGAGAGAATTAATTGTGTTTGTTTTTTGTCTCAAAAGGAAGAAACCTACATAGGAATAATTAGATAATTATGAGATGGATTAATTTGGTGTTCTTGAGACCGAGAGGAGATAGTCACTAATTAATAATCTAGGATTTAAGTTGCCCAACCAATGAATTAAATCCACAAAAATCTATGATTTCCCCATTGCTGAGTTGATTGATATTTGCATGTTGATGATTAGATTATCTGTTGTAGGATTTGTGCTTCCTTTAATTGTTTTTTAAAACCTTTAATTTCTCGCATTGTCATCTTTAATTTCAAAACAAAATCCCTTTTTCTATTTCCTCAAACATCTATGTTCTAAGAACTATGACTAGTACTTTGGATCATTTCACAGTCCGTGTGGGATCGACCACCTTAGGGTGTAAAAAGTATTATTTGCTACTGTATTTTACAGTTATCAAATTATTCTAGCCCGCGCTGGTTCTGAATATAGGTATCGTTGACTAAAGCACTTGTTGGGAGGTAACCCAACCTTTACATGCTTTCTTTTCAATTTTCGTTGTTTATTTACAATTGTCATTTTATTTCCGTTGGTGTGTTTCACTTTATTTTCAAATTTCTACTTTGCAACCATTTTGTTTTATTTTCGATAAAAAAAAATCGAACAGGGAGGATTTACCTCTGTCTCGATCGACAGGCTCCCGGTCGATTGAGATATATCAACACGGAGAACTCTTAGATCGACAGCCATAGAAGTCGATAGAAGGCTCTGTGACGATCGATAGGCTCCCCGTCGATCAATATAGAGTGCTAGCAGCCCCAAACCTCCGTTGCGATGGGCTGATTTCTCCGGTGGATGAAAAGTTGATGTCTGAGATCAACTGTCAGGTACCGTTCTTCTTCTTGTCTGATTTTCAAATGTTTTCTTACTCTCCGAGTTCGAAATAAGTTTGGGGGGATGTGGACAAGAAGTTGAACTTTTATCACGTATCTTTATTCGCTTTCTTGTTTTATTTGCTTTTACTTGCTTTATTTGTTTTGTTTAAATTTTTGTCTAATAAAAAAATATAGATATTATGTGAGGAAAGTCTTTAAGTAATTGAACCCTCTAGCATTATATGCAATGTTTGGAATCCATCTTTGATTAGTCGAGTTGATTTCGATTGTGGTTGATTTGCCCATAAATGTAGAAGACCGCATGATAGGGTCTGATTGAAACTTACCCTTGCATGATGTTTGAGTAGATTGAAATTGACTAAGGAAGAAAATTTGAACCCAAGTGAGTTTTTGAGCCTTTATTTGTTCATGAGAGATTCGTATGTATGTTTTCGTTTCTCTAGAACTTGCTTTTGTTCTGTTTTGAGACTGCATAGTGTGCACAAGTTTAGAAAATGATCTTAGGCCATCTTTGTTAGCCCAATCCTAAACACTATCCCTTCATATGTTGAAATTATCCCTAGTAAGCCCCATTGTGCCTAACTCCATTTTTTTGTCTTGTCTATGAGATTTACATGGAGTTATAATGGTTTTTGTCTTGTCTATAAGATTGATGAAAGAAACAGTGGTTCAGTATGTGTTGTGGAAAAGAAATTTGTAGTATAGTGGTAATTAAAAGATGGGAGGTTGTATAGCTCAAAATAAATTAGAATTCTCATAAGCCCTATAAATAAAATCATGTGTTAACTTTTGATTGGGTATAAGGGATTCAAAAGAAGAGCTAAGAAAAAAAATGCATTATGAGTTGAGTTGAATTGAAGCATGCAAATATCAATCAACTCAGCAATGGGGAAATCATAGATGTTTTTGGATTTAATTCCTTGGTTGGGAAACTTAAATCGTAGATTATTAATTAGTGACTATCTCCTCTCGGTCTCAAGAACACCAAAATAATCAATCTCATAATTATCTAATTATTCCTATGTAGGTTTCTTCCTTTTGAGACAGAAAACAAACACAATTAATTCTCTCTTCCTGTTAATAATTTTCATCTCTTGATCCATCAATATTAACTATAAACCTAGATCTCAATTCACTTCTCAGTCCTTCTTTTAATCTAGATTATAAAATTAAATCAGAGAATTAATTCATGCTTGAAAAGTTTATATCAATTAAACATGCATTAGAAAAGAAATCATAACCCTAGAACCTGTTTAGGGTTCTAGCCACAAAATATGACTAGAAATAATGCAAACATGTTATTAATGAACTTACAAATGAAGAGGAACCTTCAATGTCTTGAAAAACTCCAAAGCTCAATGTAAAATCCAAGGTAAAACAGCCTAATTTTCGTGCCTAAGATTTCATATTTATAGAGGGGGAAGAAAGACCTAATTAGGTATTGGATTAAAATAGCAAAAACTGCCAAAACAGGCCAAAAATAGCCAAATCGGACATCTGTGTCGATGGATAGGAATCATGTCGATCGACAGAACCTTCAAATCGAAATCAAGGTTGAATTTGTGTCGTTTCTGCAACTTGGTCCTCTGTATCGATGAACGGGGAAAATTTCGATCGACTGGAATGCGCATGTCGATCCCCTTCTGCGCAGTCTCACGGTTTCGGCCATAACTTTTGCTCCCGGACTCCGATTGACCCAATTCCAGTTGCGTTGGAAAGATACTTCAAAGATCGTTCTCTTTCCATGCTTCATTAGCTCAGTTTCCACGTGTGCAAGAATTCGTGACTGTTCCTTTGAACATCATGTGGTTTCGGTACGGGTTTCCAATGAATTTGGCCTAAAACCTGCAAAAATCACCTATCAAAGGCATAACACCCACCAAAATAGACTCATGCACAATAATAAGTAAAAAAATAATATAAAACACTTGAATTAATTGAGAAAAATATAGATAAGTGAGTATAATTATGAGCTTATCACTGAGTCCCAGCTCTCAGCAAGTATTTATCGGATGTTGAGTCCAAGCTCTTAGCATATACATGTTGTTTGCTGAGTTCAAGCTCTCAGCAGAATGCCTTATGTTTGCTACATCGGGACTAGCAGACAGAAGAGGGATAATGATTTCAAATCTCTCGAAAGGCGGGATTATCTGTTCGATGGAAGCAGCTGTGAAGTCTATATTAATTAAAAAGGTGACTACTGCATAGGGCGGTGATATATAAGCAAATGCCACATCAGCCACACGCAACTTTCCATCATCGTGGGACGTAAGGCGAACCGTCACTGAACTGCCCAACTGTTGATCTATCCAGACCAGAAAGAAAATCCAACCGCTCACTCGAATCAGACTACTCTTATCTTACAAAGGAAGTTGGTTTGGGATTTTCAAAACCCGATTACTGCTTTCTCTTCTGCATTTCAAATTTTTCTTCGACTCGATTTCTTTTTTGAGTTCAAGAAAATCATCAAATGGCGGAATCACCCAACCATACGAATCCCCCTGCCGAATCATCAAGAAGGCCATGTATTTTTGGCAAACTAGAACAGTTTCATCTGACATTCACAGGTGTGTTCTGATCGATGCTAAATTCGCATACAAATTATAGCATAGGACAAATAAATTTATAATAACCCTAAGGTTGTCGAACCCACAGGGATAGTGCAATGAAGGAAAATCATGTACTGGATATGGTTTTCAGAACTTTTGTTTGGGTAAATCAAATTTCAGGTTTTTTTGTTTTTCAAAAGAAATAATTAAAGAGATAAAATTCGAATATTAAAAAGCACAGATTCTAGGGAAATCTACCAATCTGATCAACATGCAAGAAACAAATATTCAAACCCAATAAAACACAATTTTGGTG
>JAPKLW010001525.1:99741-121971 GCA_026898455.1 Plectranthus barbatus | reverse complement strand
GTTCCCCAAGCAATTCTCGCCCAAAATATGTGAAAATCTCGCCAAATATCGCCTCAACAGTTTGTCTCGGCCGAGATGGACCTTGCCACGGCCGAGATGAAAAATTCGGCCCGGCCGAGATAGCTTCATTTTGGTCGAAACAGAGACGTTTCCGCCACTTCCGACCCTGCTGCGCAGTCTCACGGTTTTGGCCATAACTTTCGCATCCGAACTCCGATTGATTTGATTCCAGTTGCGTTGGAAAGCTAACTCAAAGACTTTCAAATTCCATTCTGCATTAGCTCAGATTCCAACGGTGGAAGAATTAGTGATTGTTTCTCCGAACATCTGCTGCTTTCGGTACGGGTTCTCCATTGGATTTGGCCAAAAACCTGTAAAATCTCACCATGGCATGCATAATACCCTCTAATATACACTCATGCTCAGTTTATTCAAGAAAATGTACTAAAATGCATAAAAGAAAGGAAAAACAATGCGATAAGAGAGTAGAAAAACGAGCTTATCATGTTCAAGAAGGAACAGATTGATAAATCTATTCTCCATGGTCGTTTGATGGCCATTGTTCACGGCTAAGTGCAAGGCAAACTTACCATTGAACAAAGAAGGGCGGCACAAGTAAAGAAGGACAAGATACCCTACAAGCCGTTGTTTAGAAAACACTATTGTCCAAGGCTTATCAAAATATTGGATCATGAAGAAATTCTGAAGTACTTGTTCGCAAAACCCCTCAGGTTTCGACCTCATCTGGTAGCAGAGTTCTTTACAAGAGCCGTGATCGATGAGAGTGAAAAATTCTTCACCACAAGCGTCTTAGGCAGCAAAATCATTGTAAGTCCAGACGTGTTGGTGACAAGGTGCCATACAAAGTGACCAATGATAAAAAGATGAAGAAGCGATGGCTCAGGTGGAAGATAGACACTTTTACGGAACCATGGAACGTGGCAGCTCCATTGATATTGTTGGAAGAACCTATGAAGAGCCTGGCGCAAATCCTGATCAGAATGCTAGTAGGCGAAGTTGGCTAACTTTCATAACTAGTGCCAAAAAGTTTACTATTATGATGGCAATTGAAGACCAAATTTGTGGGGATCGGACAACTTTCATCTACAGCAAGTGGTTGTCGCACGTTTATAAGAACAAGAACATTAAGACAGAGCATCCGTTCACTCAGGACGTAAGTTTTTGACTCAAGATAAATCACTTTCTTAAAAGTCTTATACCCAAAGGGAAGCGTTGCCAAGGAGAAGCCCTAATACCTACTGATTACATACCGCCCACCAAGAAACAGCAACCTGTGAAGGACTTCAGAGAGCCTATCTTTCCGACAGGAAAAAGCAATGTGGACCCCGAAAACCCAGTATCTGATTTAGAAGAACCTTATCAAGTGGAGGCAATTTTACCATCAATGATTAATCTCACTTCTGAGGAAATTGAAGCTGTAAGAAAGCAAGCAGAACAGGAAGCCATGTTCAAGGAGTGTGATAGTTTGCTAGATATCCCACAGCTGGATCCCCCCATGCTGCCTATTGTGAAGCAGAGGCGAACGCAGAACAACCCCCAACAGAAGAAGAGGAAGTCCGCAGATACTGAGGGACAAGTAGAGAAGAAAGGAAAGACTAATCACTTTCAAGGATCATCCATTTAGGTTACAATCCTGGTAGTGGACACCACTCTACCGATTCATGATGTTGCTAAGCCTGCAAGAGAAACTACTGTCACGCAAGCTTCCAATGACACATAGAGAAAGCTAGAGTATACTGTGGAGGAGCAGGAAGCGTGGAAGAAGAGGAGACAGGAGAAAGCCTTGAAGAAGGCAAGAGAGAAAAAGGAATTTGCGAAGGAGATGATGAAGATGACTCTCGAGCAGAGGGATGCTAACTTTGAGCAGATCAAAGTTGTGTATGAAGAGCGTAATGCCTAGATGCAAACCAGTGATGAATCTAAATTTCTAGGAAAGATGTTAAGAGGGCAAGGGTTGCTGAAGGGAAGAAGCAGGTGAGTAATGAAGAAGAAGTTGTTGTAAACCCTGATGCCATGTCTGATGCTTTGTTCGACAAGATGTACAAGAAAGGCGTCTTTGGTACCCTTTAAGATGTTCCCACAAGTGGATCAGTCGGACTAGTGATCACGAAAACTTTCGTGCAAGGAGATGGAAGTGTTGCTGAACAGATTGAGAAGCACATCACTTTGCAAGGAGGAAGTGATGGTGCTAGTATTATTGTTGAAAGTATTGATAAACAGGCTGTTGTCAAGGAGGTAGCAACGCTGTTGAGAAAGGTTTGGAACAGACTGTTGTGCAAGAAGGAGGCAGTGTTGTTAATGTTTTTGCAGGGAGGAGGCCGTGTTGAAAATGCTTTAGCTGAAAATGTTGTGATGCAGGTTGCGGACCAACCTATTGCAGCGAAAGAAGAGGACAAGGCAGAAGAGCAAGGGATTGCTGACCTTGAAACAAGAACTATTGAGGTTGCAGCAGATGCTGAGGTAGCCAATCAGACGGTTGAGCAGCTAACTGATTCAAGAGATGAGAAGGAAGCTGCTGATGCGGAAGTTGTTGTGAAAGAAGCTGTGGAGAAAGAAGCTACTACCTCGCTTGATGCTGAGACCCGAACAAGATTACAGGTCAACCTCACTGCAAGCTTAGCGCACAAAGTGAATAGTATCTTCATGTCTTGGGAGTGGACCCATCTAGTGTCCCAGAATGGAGATTAGGCACAGGTATACACCCTTCGTGCTCGATAAGACTATTGAATCAATGTAGCAGAGGTGTATTCAAATTCCTACATCTCCCAAAGTCTCAAGTATTTCATTTAGTGATATTCCAAGTGATGGGGACGAGGAGACGAGTGGGAATGTAGAAGTTGTCGAAGGGGTCTTCGTGCTTGCTGGAGGTGAACCATTCTTTAGATCAGAGACGTTGAGGGTACCTATGGAAGGGAAACCTGATAGGAGATTTAAAGCAAAGTGAATTGCCAAATGGTATCCTCCCATCACTGTGAAGGATGAGAAGAACGATGATCTCCTTTCATGGGCAAATGACATCTGTGTGTTTATTGAAGCCCAAGTTGATCAAGAACTTGAGACCACTCATGCCCCAGAATTCTCTGAAGGGTCTTCCGATCTCGATTGGTTGAAGATAGAGTTCAAAAGGTGGAGATTCTATGACTTTGCCACTCATTAACTACACTATGAAGACCATGAAATCATGCTGGCAAGGATGGGTCTAAGTTACTAGAGAAGTGAGGACTAATGGGCGGATGATTGGATGGACCAGACATCGAAACAACAGTACACTGAGAAGCAAGTGGTGGCAACACTGCAAAAGATAAAGACTCACCGAGCAATCACAAGAGATCACTCATTGCGTACTTCAGAATATGCCATTGCTGCCTCTCCCCCATTCATGCAGACGTTAAAGTCCCCCGCAACAAGAAGACAGATGGCTGCAGCTGCTGAGTTGCATGCCAGATTGGCTGAAGAAAAAGCTGCACGGAAGAGAGCAGAGGATCACAGGAAGATGATGGAGTTCAGGGAGCGAGTGCTGATCATTTTAGCAAATATGCCATCCCGGATAGATAGTTTCAGGCCTCCCTCTCCAGCCACTGCTAAAGAAGAACAAGCTTAGGATAGTGAACCTTCTGCAGCAAAAAATATTGATTTGACTGCTAATCCATCTCAGGCAATGACAATCGTTTCTCACATCCCTACCACCTCAAATCAAATGGTGATATCTTTGGAGCCCCCAGTCATGAAAATTAACCCTCTGAGCTCTAACACTTTTAACAGGGATCTTCAAATGTTCATTCACGCTATGGTAGAGAAGAATATTGAAGAGCAAGTTGTGCCTGTTTTGCGAACTCAAGTGGTTGAGGCAAAAGCAAAACTTCACCTCACTCTGCAAGACGAGATTGGCTGAAGAAGCAGAGTGGTGAAAGGAATAAGAAGAGAGAATCCAACGCCTCGAAGCACACAAGAACGAGGAGGAAGACTTGAGAAGATAACAAAAAGAAGAAAATCGAGGAAAGAGAGAGGATCAGGAGAGAAGAGCGAGAAGCCGTTGTGGACAACTTCATGAAGGTCACGATCAAGACTCTCAGAAAAATGAAGAAATCCAAAGGATCCTCAAGTGCTAAGGATGTTGATTCAGATTCCTCGACTACTAAGAAGTAATTCCCCTATCCTTTACAAGTCTTTTGGTAAAAACCTTCTGAATTTTGATTTGGATATGTGTTTCCTGCAACATTTTAAAATGGAAACTAACCCAGGTTGAAGATAACACCTCATTGTCCAACACCGAATTAATTGATATAGCTGAACTTACACATTCAGTGTAATCAGCAAACTGCTTGGATTGATGGGTGCGTGTAATATGTATTTGAATATTGCTCTATAAATGCGTGTGAAAGTGCTATATGCTTATCGGATTGTTGATTTGAAATCCATTTAGTTGAACAAGTTTTCTAATCGAGCAATACACTTGATATTTTAAGGGGGAACATTTATGTAGAACACTGAGTCTAAGGGAGTTTATATCCTGACATAGAATTTCTAGGAATTTTTTTTTGTAATATAAGAAATCAGCTTTCCCGTGATCAGTAAGTTTGAATTAGAGCTTTGATTAAGTTAGAATTGAGGCTTTGATCGCACCAAAAATGGGGAAATTGTGAGAAATATTGTAACCCTTTGATCTCAATTGTATGTATTTTGTTTTGGTGCATCAAAGCATAGTCAATCTAGTTTCTATCAACTTAGAATCGTGTCAAATTGTAAAACTCATGTATAGGATTCAATATTCGAGTTGTAATAGAACTAGAAAGAAGAATCGAAGAATGCTGATGCACTAAGCAAGTTTGGAGATTGCTAAAGATGCTAGCAAACCTTAAAATGCTAGCAAACACATGAAGAATGTTGGAAGCACTTAAAGGAATGCTGAAAGAATAAAGCAAGTTGTTGCTGAATCTCAGCAGGACTGACTGAGATATCAACGCACAACTAACTGCCAGCAAATGCACGCTAGCAATTAACATTCAACATGATTCATGAAACAGAAGGATCCAAATCACAAGGAAACCCGATGAAGTAGAGAGAAGGATAGTAAACAGACAATTGGAAGGTTTCAAGATTTAAACTCAAAGATCCGTTCTGACAAAGATGGCTAAGATAAGGAGAACGCCAATCAGAAACGAAGGAGACCTGAAGAGTCTCTGTGCATTCACAGAAAAAGGAAGAACAGAGATGGGCGAGCAGACACTCTGTGTCTAGCGGATAAAATTCAAACACTCGTTTGAATCTACACCTATAAATAGGTGACAAGGCAATGTGCTTGAGAGGTTAACAAAATCTACAATAGAGAAGCTTAAAAAAATAATCTCAAACTCAAGCAAACTCGCATTTGAGCATTCATTGGATCGAGGCTTTACATAAGCATTCACATTTAAAGCTCAGGACCTCTGAAGTCTTACTTCTAAGGTTGTCTTTAGGATTCTTTCTATCCTTGAAAGAATCTAGCAGTCACCTTGCATTGCAAGCGTAATTATCAGGGGTTGTTTCCAACAAAGGAAAGGTTATGGGAAGAACTATAAAACTCCCAAGGTCGACGTCTGAGGAAAAGGGAGGTCTGTCCTCACTCTAAGGAATGTCAAAGTGAAGATTGAAGACTGAGGTGCTTGAAGGTAAACGCTGACCAGACGGAGGAGCTGCTCAAAGTTAGAGATCAAGCCTGACCTTGTAATCAATCATAGTGAATTTTCAGTCAGGAGGACTGAAGAGTGGACATAGTACAGTTGTTCAAACCACTATAAATCCCGTGTTCACTTACTGCTTTCATTTCGTTATCTATTGCTTATCTTGAAACTCAACACACCAAGTGTTTTAGTATAATCTGAAGTAAACTTAACGAATATTCGAGTTTAAAATAAACATTTGTTAAGTCGTGCCCTTAGCAAGATAAGTGCAAGATATTATTAAACATTCCGCAGCAACTATAGATACTATGATCAGGGAGCAACAACTTTCTAAACTCCTCAAAAAAGTAAAAGGGAAGAAAGAAGCACCTGATGTAGATGAAATGAGATTCATCAAGAGTGCTCCCAGAGAATGCTTCCAATGTGGTTCCTCCAAACATTTAACGTTCGAGTGTCCTTTTATGGATAATTAGAAAAGGGAAAGACTGAGAAAGGTTTTTGAGCACCGAGCATCAAAAGTTGTAGCACAAGATATATTAATAATAACATAGAGGCCGGACATTCCCGATCATGATGATATTACTCATCTGAAGAAGAAGAAGCTTACGAGGAAGCACTTCTAGCATTTCTGGTTGCGATTGAAGAAGAAGCTGAAGAAGATCTTGAAGTAGAAGTTGAGACAACATTCACAGCTTCAAGTGAGCACATAATCACCTCACCAGTTATCATTCAGTCAGCATATGTTTGTGATGAATCTGAGTCATAATATTCTGGCTCGGATGAAGTTACTTTAGATATCTTATTGCCTGAATTTCAAAATAAATTTGAAATAAAAAATGCTTTAGCTGGCGAAAACACCTCACTGAGATTACAAGTGTCTGTCTTGATAGAGGAAATTGCAAAATCGAGGTCTATTAGTGAGGAGCTAGCAAAATCAAAAGAAGAACACTCAGCACTACTTCAAAATTTTCAAGTTTTAAAATCTGAGTGTAAATCCTTGAACTTAACCATCCTTGAGCAAGATGAAAAACTGTGTTTTTTTGAAGGAAGGCTCAAGAGGGCTTGATGAAGTCATGCAAAGCATGATAGAGCCTTCAGATAAGTCAGGATTAGGATATGAAACTGTTTTGAACAGTGAAAACCCTGCACTTACTAGTAATAAGAGACCCATTGTGTTTATCAAAAAACACCTTAGTACTCAGCATGAGTCAAGCGGTCAAGAGGTAACATTTATGTGTCGGTTCATCTTGGCAATGCTAAAGGTTGGTTAGCCCACAACCTCAAACTAACAGATCAGAATGAGATAAATAAGTCCAAGTTAAAGGGTAAGCTGATTAAACAGAATAACTCTAAGCTGGTAAAATCTCATATTGACAGGAAGTCAGTACTACCTCAAAAGTTGATCAAGAAGTACGTTCCTACTGTGAGGAAGTCAGTTTACATAACTAGTTCAGCCAAACAGTCATCACATTCTGCGAGGAACCTGAACACCCAACTCGGTCTGCATATCAACCGAGGAACCAAATCTCTTGTACAGCTTGAGAGGGGGAATATACCAAGTAAGGGAACATCTACTTGAGACCAGAGCCAAATCACAACTTTTACTTAAAGGCTATGAAGGCTAACCAAGGTGGTTCACACTTGTACAACAAGTTGCCACCAAGGTACTCACATCCGAAACACAAATCTGAGATTCTCAAAAGAAGCGTACTTCTGAGAGAACTCCACACACAACCACACCCTCCCAATCTAAAAGCATGCATTCTGGATTCCTAAGGGAATGATCACACGAGCTAATCAACTAGGACCTGCAGATACTCAGGGACCTAAATTATTAAATTTTTGTGAATGCAGGAACAGGTACCACAGGAGAAAAGTGAGTGGATCCTCGATAGTGGATGCTCAACTCACATGACAAGAAACAAAGAATTCTTCTCTGAGCTCAACATGATGTGAGGACCACCAGTGTTGTTTGGTGAGAATTCCAAAGGAATAGTCATTGGAAGAGGATGCATCGAGCAGAACGGGTTGAGATAAGTAATTTTTTCACTCATCACCAATCTGAAGCACAATTTACTCAACATTAGTCAACTTAATGAAAATGGATATGTTATCTATTACAAAAAATCCGAGTGTTAAATCAAAGACAAGAGTACTGGAGACATCAAGTTGAGGGGAGTTCAAAAAGGTGGACTCTATGTAGTAGACTGGCGGGCAGGTTGATACATGCTTTGTTGCCACCGATATGTGCGTAAAATGACCTATATTTCGATGTTTGTGCATGCATATTTGCGCTCATTTTACTCCCATATCATATGTTTTCTGTTGTTTTCGTTGTGTTTTCGTGTTTTGTGTGGTTTGGAGTGTGTAGGATAGTTTGGAGCATAATTCATCATTTTGAGCTGAGTTTTGGTGGAAAATCGACCGATCAGAGTTGCAAAGGATGTTAGGATTGACCGAGATGAGCAGGAGAGCAAGATGATGGATTTCAGAGTGCAGGATCGATCGAACCTATGCAGGATCGACTGATCTGGCAGTTCAGAGAAGAAAATCAATCGATCTAGAGCAGGCTGCCTTGGTGGTTTTTCATTTTCAAAGCATCTCGTGCGATTCGATCTCAGATGGGGCGATCCGAGGCTCTGCCAACTTATTATAAAAAGGGGAAAACTCGTATTTTTGGGGGATTTTTGTCATTTTTGACATTTTTAGGCATAATGTACACAATTTCTCTCTTCAATTTCATACTCCATCCTCTTCCAAACCTAATTCAAGGTATCCTAGAGCTAATCCACCATACCTTGGTGAAGAATTGAAGATTTGGAAGGTACATCAAAACCAAACAAATCCAATTGGGGAAGAAATCCTTTTCTACTTGTCAATTGTAATTGTTGGTCCCGATTTACCAGAATCGTCGTGCTTAAACAGAAACACGAAATACAGCAGAATATTTATGTTCACTTGCACATGTTGGTTCTTATCAAGATTGTTTAGCTCAGCTTTCACTTAGGGTTTCGTACAGATATACACTAAAGACTTGGGTTTCTAGGTTTCAAAATCAATCACGAGAAATAGTAAACAGACACAATATATATAGTGGTTCGATCAAATCGATCTACGTCCACTCCTTAGCCAAAACGCTAAGAATTCACTAAGAAAGTATACGAAATACAAGGATTTGCCGAACACTTGCTGTAGGCGGTGAGCTTTCGAGCCGGCCACAACAAAGCTATCCTCTGTTACTTCATTCTTCTCAGTCCACAGCTATGGCCAAGTCAAGGGCGGCATCTTCGTAAAACTTGTCCTTCACTGCTAGGGGGAGCTTTTAAAATTCTCTCCTGAATTTGTCTGGTTTCGGCAAAATGCTTGTCGGAGTCATTCCATTTTCAGAGATGTGACTGCTGGATGCTTCCTAGGATGGAAGGTATCCCAATGATTGAAGATTCTTGAACAAAGTCAAGGAATATCTTCAATGAAGTGTCATATATTCAATGGAGACACTTCTGGTTGTTGAGAGCTTTGAATACACTTTTATCTCGTGCTCTCAACTGACTACTTTCTCACACTTTATTTGTCAAAGGAATCTCGCTGTTAATGCTTTTTCAGATATGGTTGAGGTTCCTTAGCTCGTGAGTAATGGAAGCAGTAGTTGTCTCTCACTTCTAGACTTGTCTTTTATACCTAGAGATTCAAACTTTGAATCTCTATACTCGTTAGATACAACGGCTCCTTCCTCCAAGAGTGGTTCGACTTTATCCGTCCTTTCTGGCGTTGTACAGTACTTTCCAACCTGCTTTGGGAAAATTTTGTCCTTTGTGTGTATGTTGGGAGAATTATCTAAGTTTCCCTTCCCCAGTTGATAGCTTAGATCCTTGATTTGGTGTTTAAGTGTTTTGGTGGATCAAACCCTAAGTCCAACCAGCGTCAGTTTGTCTCTAGAATAGCTCTAGTCTCAAATGTAAAGTCCTGTTTAGGTCTTTTGAGTTGTAAGTCATAGCTGATCAAGACTCATGCTGGCTACTGTTCACCAGCGTGAGATGTGCTTACCAGTTGAGAGAAGTCTCACCAGCAGACGACTGACAGACCCATGCTGACACTGTTCATCAGCATGGAGTCAAGAGCTAATGACTGGCTACTGTTCACCAGTTGGAAGGATTTCACCAGCAGGAGGCTGACAAATCCTACCAGCAGAATACGTGTTCTGGCAGACACTATTCACCAGCGGTGAAGCCACCAGTCATGGGAGATTCCAAGAGTTAACATCCAGACAAATTGGTAGACTAAGATTGTGCCAGCGTAAGTCACCAGCAGAGACTGCCAGCACAAGATCACCAGAATGATCTACCAGTCGGATGTTACCAGCAGAATTCAAGATTCACTCTCCCAGCATCTTAGAGACAAAAGGAAGATTCGTCTGAGGAATACACTGACAAAGTAAGACTTTAAGGAAGGATATCCTTAAAGTCTATCAGTTCAAGACACCAGTTCCGATTCCTCGTACTGACGAATAGAGCCGTTCTGACACAAAGAGGTCTGTGTCAGAAAAAGCGGACACAAGCATGGCGCTTTCCGGAAATTCCTACCTGCCGCCGTCAGAAGGACATGCGGGGACAGAGACCATTCCGGATGTGTACAAACGGCTAGAACATTTGAATAGGATCCCTCGGCTATAAATACCTGGGATCCATCAACATTCAATGTTCTTGGCCAACTCTTCACCTACCGAAAGACTGAAATTTATTACGCTCAAGCAAGTAAAAGCATACAACTTTCGAGGCCTCTCAAAAGGCTATCCGTGTGTTGATTTATTCAAACACGAGACTTCAAGCTTCCAGCTTGTAAGTTACAGACCTCGCTTGGTGTTCTTTCTCTTTCTGAGGAAGAACATAGCAGCTCTAGAGCCAGCCAGCTCTTGAGTTATTACGGGCAGTTTGCCGTAGAGGATTTACGTTCTTGGGAGAACTCAACACCCAACCAGTCAGAGGAGGAGGTTGAAGTGACGTGCTCGCACTCCATCCATCTGACGAGAGCTGAAGAAGGACAAGGACCGAGAGTGGTTGATCCAGTGGACTGGTAGACGGGGCATCTACCAGCTGGAGATAGATCGTAGGACTCTTTGTACCTGATTGCTCTTATAGTGAATTTCCAGTGAGTCGACTGGAGAGTGGACGTAGATCAGTTGATCGAACCACTATAAAAATCCTTTGCCTTTATCTGCTTTCAGTATTTAAATTGTGTATTTGAAACCCAGCACTCAAGTGCTGGTGTATATCTGAAAACTTATAACTGTGCAAACTAGGCTTAAAATATTCTAAGTGTTGAGCTATCAGCTGACCAGCCAGTCAGCCAGTCAGCTGAAGCAACCAGCAGGACAGAGTGCAAGTTAGACTTATAAGTTCAATATTTCCGCTGCGTAACGTTATACACTCTGATAAACCGGGACCAACAGTGTATGTCTGTCAGAACGGTAGTGTAGCAGTCGTTGTTTGCTATCTCGCTTTGCTAAGCCTTCTCGGAACTATCTGCTAAGCCTTTCTAGCAATCTGCTAGAAACATATCGGACTGTTGACTGCTCAGTAGTTGCTCATTTTTTGCATTTGATTCCTTTGACTCTGGATTGCTAATGGCTTAAGCAATCTGCTACCTGCTAGCGAATGCTGACTCTTTCAGCATTCTGCTATACCTTGCTTTTAGCAAATGCTAATCTCCTTCTGGCATTCTGCTATTTGCTCTTCTGACTGTTAAGCACTTCATTCTAGCAGACTCTTCTTTGACATAGGATTGCTAACGCCTTTAGCAATCCCCTCCTTAGCACTTGACGGCTATTATCTCTAGCAGTCTTCTTCGTCTACTAATATCTCTAGCATCCGCAACCTGCTAGGAATGATTCTTAGGACTCTAATCTATTACAACTCGATACTTAGCAAATAAAGGACATTACAAGAGTTGCTAGACTATACTAGAATTCAGCAATTGATCGATCGATAGTAAGGTTTGATCCAACAAAACCTTTTACAATACAATTGTTGTGTGCTATAGTGTTACTACAGAACCGATGTGCAAGTATACACAATTCACTAGTAATACAGTCAAGTAAGACCAGATATTGAACCCAAGGGAGTGAGTTTCTAAATCGTGCACTAGGAATTGCTTGTAATTGGAAGGATGTTTTTATCTAACTTCTAGTCAAAACATAAATATGCATAAACTATAATTCCAAATAAAACCAAGATCAACAATACTTCCTCGTTCCATAAAATAAACATGTATCAAATAAGCTGGTTCACAAATAATAAACAAAGGCACACTCTGGTCATGGAATACAATTCACTTCTGCTTTCTCATATGCTAGAGCTTTTGTATCGCATTCAACTGAACCTTAGAACTTTCCTTAACCTGCCTAGAAAATGGTCGTCCCACTAGATCTACACTGTTCTACAAGGTTTCATATGTCTATGCCTACCACAGTATTCAAGTGATTAACCCAATACATCTAGCCCTTTCAAGTTGTATCATCTCATATGTCTATGGGATTAACACAATTATCTAAGATCCCCTCGGCCTATTTTACCTTTTGGTCTCTATAGGTGATGGGTTTCTTTCCACTGTCGTGCTCAGCAAACGATTAAAAAGAAGATCGAAGATAAGTTCAGTCATACGAAACATGATTCTAACATATAATCAAGCAATAGTGTTTTGTTCCACAACCCAAGTGCTAAACAAAGTTAGCTCATACTTGAAAAAAGGAATAAATGAAAGTACAAGATCATTCATCATCAAAATATAACTCAAAATTCTAAAACAAAATAAAGACGATGATCTTTCTTGCTCCGATTACTTCCTCTCCAAACTGGTTTTTCCAATCACCGTCCACTCCTTCCGTTCGTGTGTTCTCTACGAGTGTTCTCTCTCTCTTTTTTTCACCAAGTGCTTCTCCTTTGTTGATATTTTTGCATTACTTTTTCCAAAGTCGTCGATCTCCTCTCTCTCCTCCAAGATGCTTCCACGTGTGAGGATGTCACTATTTCATCCAGACAAAAGTTCGGTCCCCTTTTGCGACACCTGTCCCCCAGCAGACAAAAAGGACCTTTATCCTTGTCTCCAAATGGTCCCGGAGAGAGAAGATCTTCTTTCTTCTATTCATGCATCTCCCATGCTCGAGCATATCCTCTAACAGCATGCGGTAGAAAAGCTTTAGCATTCCGAACCTGATCAAAACTTCACCAAAAGCTTGCAAAAACTTATTAAAACTTGCGTAAGTTAAAATACCATGATCTATTTACAAATAAGCAAAAACAAGCAAAAGGACTTTGATTACTAAGCATCTTATACAAAACAACGTCTAAAGTTCATAAGAAAAGATCAAAAGATAACTCTTTATGAGAGTTATCACCCCCCTAAACTTAAGATGTTGCTTGTCCTCAAGAACTAAAATAAAATCAACTAACATAAACCAAAGTTCACAAGTAATAAGCTAGAATAGTTTATCTCCTCTTTATGAAGCCCTCAGCAAAAGTCAAAAAGAAAGCATGAATGATAATTCTCTTGATTGTTCAACTTCAGTCCTCGTTCTTTGCAAAGTTAAACAATATACACTCATTCCAATCTTACAATTCAAAGTCCACAAAAAGAGAAATCAGATTTCAAGATAACCAAATCATAGCTGAGCTTAACCTTAACTACTTATTCAAACCTCAATGCTCATCAATGCCATTTTTTCTTTTCCTATCCGTTCATTCTCTCTTGTTCTCACTAATAGGCTTCACATCCCACCTACATCAAAAGGACTTCACGGCTTCTAATGTTAGGCCAAGGTTCAAGGTGAGAAAATTTGGATAGAGTGACTTAAGTCTAGAGGCATTGTCCTTCTTATTCTAACCTGACATACTTTATTCTAATCTTCCAAATTTTTTTTCTTCTTTATTTTTTTCAGCAATTTGCTATTGCTATATAACTCGGCTAAATCCTCAATAGATAATGTGGACATCAGCCTTATTTCATACACACGTTTTTTTTCTCATGCCAAAATGCCTATCTTTTTCATTATTTTCAAAAGGTAAAAGGCCTAAAGAAGACACTTCAAATGGAAGTGGTACCCCCCCAAACTTTGAACATAACATTGTCCTCAATGTTAGAATAGATAAGTTGGCACAACCCTCTAGACTGGGACGTGTATGGGATTTGGCTTAACATAAAGTAGGTGTAAATAAGAAAAGGCTCAAGCTCAAAATCTAGGTGCAAAAGGAATATTCAACATAGCCAATGAATCTTCTAAAGGCACAAAGATTAAGCAACTGCCTTAATCATCTCTAAGTGGTATATTCAGACCTAATTTGTTTTGACCTAGATTGAAAATAGGGTAGATGGCATTTCACAATTTGAAATTCATGACGCAGTATCAGCTAAGCTCAAGCAAATGTCCAGCATATCAGGGTTTTTCAAAAACAACAGAGAATTCAAACTTTGTCTCGCAGATCACGTTTTCATGTACACAGCTAAACAGTGAAAGTAGACGAGGATTGACTCTCAACAATCGAGATCATAACCAAGCATGCATGAGAAAGAGCAAGGAAAAAAAACGAGACATCATAGGGCAAGAGGAGATTACGCTACTAGACTTAAAACTTATTATTATAAAACCAAACGAAACTTCATTCTTTAACATGGGACAAGCATGAAATTCGGACAACCATTCAACAAAAAGTAAGGACCATAATCATAAAAACAGAATCAACATAAATGAAATCAGAAATTGTTTTTGCAAAAGCTTAAAGAGGTTAGAGAGGACCCTGTTCATCAAACTGAAGCACCAGCAGTCGTCTTCTTCTTCACATGACCACCCTTCTTCTTCAACAACCTGGCGGTTTGTGCTTTGATTTTCAGCAGCACCTTGTGCATCATCCTGAACCCTTTCAACATCTTCACTTGCTTCACTTTGATCTTTGACAGTTCACTCTGTAGGGCTTCCATTGCGTCGCTTGCCATGGCAGTCTCCTCCCCTTGAGCTTGGGCTTGTGCTTGAGCATGGCGCTACGTCAGGTAAGGAATGTTGAAGTAGCTTTTTGCGATGCTCCTCGGCTCCTCAAAGTGGAAGGGAACTCCTGCCCGCTTGCAGAGCTCAGAAATTAGCGAATGGCAAAAGAGTGGCCCAGTCTTTTTGGAAGCTTGGACGCCAATTGAATCGATGATGAACGGTGCAATGTCAATCGGGTCGCCCTTCACAATCGCGGCCACCATTAGGATTCGATCCTGTTCCACCTAGGTGTTGTGGGTTGTTGAGCTAATTCTGTTCCTCAAAAAGTGAATCCACGTGTTGGCTTCAGTCGTCAAGAAACTGGCCAAGGTAGAGAGGTTATCCTTTGTTTCATCCACCCAACGTGCGCCTGGCACCGATACAACGCTCAGAGCCTCATCCAACTGCTCCTTTGTGGCTGAATTCAATAAATCAATGAAAGTATCGGGTTGTGGTGGATGCATTCCGTAAACTGCGTGCACTGTTCTGGGGTTCAAAACCACCTCCTTTCCTCTGACAGTTGCCCTAATCTCATAGTCCACACTCGCAGACTGCTCGCAATTGGCGTAAAACTCCCTAACCAAAGCGATAACCGGTGCGGGCTGCATAATCACAAAGGGTTCCCACCCTTGTTGCTCGACACTTCTGAGTATCTTTTCAGGCAGCTTAGAAAGGTCCTTGAATCCCCTTTCAAGATTAAATTTGAGGCTTGCAAGCTCTTGCATCCTTGCCTTATGCAGCTTTGAAGAAAATTTCGAAATTCTGTCAATTTCCTCTGCAGACAAATCAACAACCTTGGCCTTTCCACGCTTAATCTCTCTCTTCCTTTCGTTGTCTGATTTCTTTACCAAACTCTCACCTACTTCCTTGACTGCCACTTCTTTTACACGCCTTCCCATTTTCTTGCTTCTCAAAATCCCTTTAGCATCCTCTACAGTCTCAACTCGCTTCTTCTTCCTAGATGTTGCATTCTTCTCAGATGCAGTTTTCTTCCCTTTGGTAGTTTGTTGTCCATCAGATGTGGTTGCTTTCTCGTTGGATGTTGTAGTATTTGTTGCTTCAGCTTCTTCTTCAGCCAGGGTGCTCTCACTCACTATTTTTTCCTCAGCAGGGGGTTGATTCTGGGTCTCCAAACCTTCCTGAGCACCGGGCTCACTTTCTACTTCAGGCTCTTCAGACTGTCCTTTCTCTGCTTCCTCTGCACTCACTTCTTCGTCCTCTGGTTGTTCGGATCCTTGTTCTACTTCCGGCTATTCAGACTGGCGTTCCACACTTTCCTCTGCCCCTGATTCCACACCTTCAGATTGCTCGACCTCTTTCTTAGGAACTATTTTTGCCTCGGGTTTCTTCACAGTATCAGGATCAAGTTTTGATGTAGCTGCGTCAACCAAGTCCATCAGACTCCCTTTCTTGGGCTTGGTGTTTGTGGTCTTAAGTTTCTTCACTAGTTCATCTGGGATTTCAACTGGGTTCTCTGCTCTGGTGGGAGGTAACCTTGCATTCCTCTAAGCCATAATCGAGACAGCAGCCCTACTCGACCTTCTCAATATTTGAGCAGGCTCTGGCTTCTTTGCCTTTTTGGTAGCCTTGGGTTTTAGTGAAGCAGGACTGGCTTTCTCCGGTGTAGCTTCAGGGGATTCAACGTTCATCCCTAGTCGCTTCTTTCCACTTTGCTTAGTCCTCATATGTAGATCTGCAGAAAGCATATTTTCAAACCCCAAGAACAAGATTTTGCTACATTACGAATGAATACTCCAAGAGTGAAATTTGGCATTCGACTGCTCTTGGTTTCCTTTAACACATCAACAATCCACCCCCAAACTTTGAGTTCACTCAAAGTTTCTCACAATAGATTAAACACCAGTTCGAAATTTGAAATCGTTTTAAGCCCTAGCGCAAACTTGTCAGACTATCCTGTCAAAACTACTGCATGCGACTCACAATCATCACAGAAACCAAGGCAAATTTTTCTATCTCTATTCAAGTTCATGGATTTTAAAAATCATGCAAACAAAGAATTTTTACCCATTCCCAAGACAACAAATCAACAAGAACTTCAGTAACAAGAACATACCAGCCATTCTAAGTCGCGAAATCAACCAAGAAACATGGAACAACCAAGTTCGAGAGAAAATATTAACACCCAGAGGCAAAAGAGTGAAGAGAATTGAAGAATTTGTACCTGTTGTTCAACATATCTTTCTCATTTAAGCACGGGATTTCCTGGTTTCTTCTGCCCAATTGCTAAAGATGGAGTGCTTTTGAACAATTTAAATAATATGTACATAATATATAACTCCACTTAAAGCAAAAGACGGCACAAGAAATAAGGAAACCCTTTCGACTTCCCTTGATTAGACACATCCCTTTCTTTTCAATTTAAAAAGTAAGTTTGCAAAACTGTTATTCCTAGGGATAACCGCACTCTCTCTCCTCAACAGCTATTCTGTGTAATCCTCATCCACATATTTTCCAACATTGCTATTTTTCTTGTTTTCTTTTTTTTATTTGTTTTTTTATAGGATAAACATAGAATAATAAAGTCTGAATTACTTAAGAAAAATTCCCAATTTATTCTAAGTAACCAAATCAAATCAACTCAACACTAATGTTTTTCACAGGCTGCAGCATCCGACTATACTAAGACTAAATCTAAATAAGCTTAAATTTGACTAGGCAAGATATTAAATGCAGAATTAAAATAAACATCCTAAGCTATCACCACAATGCTTCATCTAATCCTCATGATAGCTTAGGTTACCTCAACTTCATAGTTCTTCCAATATGAAAGAAGCTTTCAGCTTGCTCCAGCCTCTTTCATGGTATTGTTTTACCCTCTGTCCCTTGACCTTAAAAGTACTCCTTGTGCCTTCATCTTTCAGTTCCACAGCTCCATGTGGATAAATCTTCACCAAAGTGAAAGGTCCTGACCATCTGGACTTGAGCTTCCCTGGAAATAGCCTTAGCCTAGCATTGAAAAGTAGAACCTGTTGTCCTTCTTCCAAATTTCTATTTACAATCTTGTTGTCATGCCATCTCTTCAGTTTTTCCTTGTATATCTTTGCATTTTCATAGCTTTGCATCCTCAATTCTTCCAGTTCATTAAGCTGCAGCATTCTCTTTTCCCCACTTGCCTTAGGATCAAAATTCAATTTCCTGGTGGCCCAAAATGCCTTATACTCCATCTCCAGAGGCAAATGACAAGCTTTCCCGAATACAATCCTATAAGGAGACATCCCCAAAAGTGTTTTGTAAGCTGTCCGGTAAGCCCACAACGAATCATCTAAGTGTTTGGACCAGTCCTTCCTTGTGGTATTCACCACCTTTTCTAGCACACTTTTTACCTTTCTGTTTGACAACTCAGCCAGTCCATTGGTTTGCGGGTGATAAGCAGTTGAAACTTTGTGGTTAATGTTGTACTTGGCTAAAAGAGCAGCCAAACTTTTATTAATGAAATGTGTTCCCTCATCACTGATGATTGCCCTTGGTGTTCCAAACCTTGTGAAGATGTTCTTGTGCAAGAACTTAATGACAGTGGCAGCATCATTGTGAGCACAAGCACAAGCTTCCACCCACCTAGATACATAGTCAACAACTAGCAAAATATATTCATTTCCAAAAGAGGATGTAAATGTCCCCATGAAATCCATACCCCACACATCAAATAGTTCAACTTCCACTATATTATTCAGAGGCATAGCATTCTTGGCTGGTAAATTCCCCACTCTTTGGCATCTGTCACAGTTCTTCACAAACTCAAAAGCATCTTTGAAGATCCTTGGCCAGTAGAACCCTGACTGCAACACTTTGGCTGTTGTCCTCTGTCCCCCAAAATGCCCTCCATATGTTGAAGCATGGCATTCATTCAAAATATCTGGAATCTTATAATCTGGGACACACCTTCTGAAAATCTGATCTGGGCCCAGCCTATACAGAGTTGGTGTAGGGTTTTCTCGTGAACCGAATCACCAAAACCAAACTGAACCGGATCAATCTATGGATATTGCTCATAATTGAAATTCTCAAAACCCTAGCATGCTCCTATGAATTTAATACAAAGAATTGTGGATTTTAGGGTTTACCGTAACTCCGTCGAGTCTGAACCGATCTTTCGCGTTTGAATTCCAAAATCCAATTCAACCACGCGATCCGATTTAATTTGCGGAAACAGAAATTAGTGACCTAATTTCTTAGAGAAAATCGAAAGCAAAAGGGAGAGGAAAAGAGGAATTTGTTCTCTAGATTAGATCTTCAGATCTGTGTCCCGGTGCTGATCAGATCTACTACTGGTGAGGACTCCGTAGATCTGTGGCTTGAGCAGGACCAGAATTCAAAAATTCTCCTACTTTCTCTTCTCAAAAATGCCCCCTCTCTCTCTTAGGTTTAGGGTTTTCCAACTATGTTACAACTTATGAGAGAGAGCTGTCTATTTATAGACCTAAGGTTGTAAAACCTGATGGGCTCCTGGGCTCAATTCAGCACACTTGTTGGGACAGACCTGGGACTTAATGCAAATAATAAAGTGGGCCTATAAATTAATTAATTCCCATGTCCACAACCCAGGACACAATTAATTAATTAATTTTAATTCTTTTTCACCACAGAATTAATACTGACCTACCCCTTTATGACCACGTTATGAGAACGGGTTGCATTAATTGAGAATCCCCATATTTAAGGTTACCGGACATCCATTATTTAATCGGAGCCTCTGACAAGCTCTAATTACAATTAATTAATATCTTATTATTCCTGAGTAGTACCACTCAAACCTTATCACTCGTGCCTGAACTTAATCAGCCTGTAGGACTTTGGCACGATGAATGTTATTGAGCTCCTCAGGGAATGTCCCCATCCTATTACTCGGATATGGTTACCTAAGTTCAGTCTCAGGCGGTACGACACGAACTGTTGTTACCTAAGATGTGGATATACGAGCACGTTACTCAGGCTCTCCACCATGGCAAGTCAAAGCAACAGTCAACCCGTGCAAACCCCTGAACCTTCGTTAGGGTTTGGACTCAATCAATATAACGAGATCTTTTATTCGCTGATGTCAGACAGACGAATATATCTCACTGCGGTCCATCAATACGCCACCTCTGTGTACCAGCATGTCAAGTAACCAAGAAAGACTACTTATTCCGACAATGCCGCAGCCATTCGGACAGACGTATCCTCATACGCTGTCTCGGCTGTGATCGAGTTTATGTCTCACTAGATCAAGTGATCATACTGTCTTCTGCGATCTACAACACGCCATATGATCGTCCCTATCGGTTCGACAAGAGGATACCATTGTTCATACATGTAAGATTGTTAACAGATAGGAGAAATAAACCGTTGTATACTCATTGTAATAAATGCTTTCAGTATACAAAACCCATCAGTTGGATCATCCCAATAATAGAACTTTGCATCATGCAGAAACCTCTTCAACTGTTGTCCATGCAAACCAAAGGGTTTTCGGCCTGTAGCAAGATAATTTGCAATGTCTGCAAACCAGGGTGCATCTTCCTTGCATGCCATAAGTTGTTTATCTGGAAAAGCATCATTAATTTGTGTTGTGTTATCCACTCCAAATGAATTTTCCAATCTTGACAAATGATCAGCAACTTGATTCTCTGTTCCTTTACTATCTTTAATTTCCAGATCAAATTCTTGCAGGAGAAGTATCCATCTAATGAGCCTTGGTTTTGCATCTTTCTTAGCCATTAAGTACTTGATTGCAGAATGATCAGTGAATACTATTACCTTGGCTCATACTAGATACGATCTGAACTTGTCAAAAGCAAATACCACTGCCAACAACTCTTTTTCTATAGTGGTATAGTTTCTTTGTGCCCCATCCACTGTCTCGCTAGCATAGTATATGGATCTGAAAATTTTATCCTTTCTCTGCCCTAGCACTGCTCCAACTGCATAATTACTTGCATCACACATCAGCTCAACGGGTTCATCCTAATTTGGTGATTGTATTACAGGAGTTGTGACAAGTGCAACTTTCAACTTGGTAAATGCCTTCATACACTCACTGCTGAAATCAAACTTCCTGTCTTGTTCTAGCAGTTCTGACAGTGGCTTGGCTATCTTGGAAAAATCCTTGATAAACCTTCTATAAAAACCGGCATGGCCCAAGAAGCTTCTAACTGCTTTAACTGAGTTTGGAATTGGCATCTTATCAATGAATTCAATTTTTGCAGGGTCAACTTCAATACCCTTGCATGAAATTTTATGCCCTAATACTACCCCTTGTTGCACCATAAAACAGCATTTCTCCCAGTTTAAAACTAGTTGTGACCTCTCACATAACTGCAGAACTTTTTCAAGATTTCCCAGACAAGTATTAAAGTCTCTTCCAAAGACTAAGAAGTCATCCATGAACACCTCTAGCCCGTTTTCAATCATTTCAGAAAATATGGAGATCATGCAACGCTGGAAAGTTGCTGGAGCATTACAGAGGCCAAATGGCATTATTTTGAATGCAAATGTTCCATAAGGGCAAGTGAATGTAGTCAAACTCTGATGTTCTGGGGCTATTGCTATCTGATGGTACCCAGAATATCCATCCAAAAAGCAGTAGTAGTCCTGACCAGCCAATCTGTCTAGCATATGATCTACAAAGGGCAGTGGAAAGTGATCCTTTCTGATGGCATCATTCAATTTCCTGTAATCTATGCAAATTCTCCACCCATAAACTATCCTTGTAGCTATCATCTCATTTATCTCATTCTGTACCACAGTGACTCCTCCTTTCTTAGGTACACACTACACTGGACTCACTCATGAACTGTCTGATATAGGAAAAATGATCCCTGCATCCAACCATTTGATTATTTCTTTCTTCACAACATCCTTCATGTTAGGGTTGAGCCTTCTTTGTGGCTGCACTGAATTCTTGCTTCCATCTTCCAACAATATCTTATGCATGCAAATTGTAGGGCTAATTCCCTTAATATCTGATAAAGTCCACCCAATTGCTCATTTGTGTTTCTTAAGCATGTGTATCAGCTTCTGTTCATCCGCATCTTTCAAATTAGAAGCAATTATAACAGGTAGAGTGTCTGCTTCCCCCAAGTACACATATTTCAAGTGATTTGGTAAAGGCTTAAGTACCAATTCAGGGGGTTCTTCAAGAGAAGTCTTTGGCTCCTTTTGTTCCCTATTCATAAGATCCAGTGTTGGTCCCGGTTTTCAGAGTATGAACGTTAGCAGCGGAAATAATGATAAATGTTTTCTTGCACGCTGGTTACACCGCTGACTGGGACCTGTCAGCTGGTGTTTCAAAACTTAGAATATTTAGCCTTGTTTGCACAGTTATCTATCAGTTTCAGAATATACTCCAACACTTGAGTGCTGGGTTTAAAATATGAGCAGAAAGCTGATAAATAACAAAAGGATTTTTATAGTGGTTCGATCAATTGATCTACGTCCACTCTCCAGTCGAAGCACTGGAAATTCCACTAAGAGTAATCGGTTACAGGTGTCCTATGATCTATCTCTAGCTGGTGAATGCCTTGTCCACCAGTTCACTAGATC